>VYZP01040042.1:4679-25306 GCA_013400635.1 Hypocryptadius cinnamomeus | reverse complement strand
TCTGGGGGGGGGGGGGGGGGGGGGGGATAATAAAAATAGTGTTATTAATTTGCATCTGCATTGAAAAACAATTGTCATTATTCTCATTTTTAGCTACCTTAGGACATCAATGGAAACAACCACCAGGGGAAGGCTTCTTTATTATTTTTAGATGTTTACATGTTCTCTCCCTAGCTGTCTTCCAACTGAGGGTTCTAGATTATTTTGTAATCACATATTCATTTAGTAATTTAAGAGATCTCTTATTTATGAAAGTATTAGTTTTATCTCATGGAGTGGAAAATGGATGCTTAGGAAAAACTTGATTTAGGGAAAACACACAATAAACCAGTGCCAGATGAAGGAAGAGTATTTTAAGAGCTGGGTCTTTTAATCTTCCTTCTGGGGATGATAATGTCTGTGAAACTGATAGCTGTAACAAATAATCATTTTGATTGGAATTTGTTATTCATGTGACAAGTGAAGCTTTGCAGTGCCTTTCTCCCTGGTGAGGGAGAAAAGTGCAAAGAGCTGATGTGTTTTGTTTTATGGAATCTCTTTAGCAAATGCATTCAAGGAAGATTAGACTGCATTGGAGAAACTGTCTTGGTGAAAGGTGAGATTTTGTTAAATAATGGCATTATGGTGTCAGCCAGTATTTATAATGTTTTCCTGTGTTATCTCTCACTTTCTGTAACATTTTAGTATTCTGCACATTTTTCCATTCTCCCTGAAATGTGTTAGTTATTGATAACATTTGTCTTTGTAAAATGTCACCGGACTTACTAGACTCTTTAGATGATGAGGATATTTCCCAAAGCTTAGAAGTCATCTGCCTTCTTCTCCCTTCATTGTTATTGGGCAGAAGCAAAACTACTAGAAACTTTAAATGATAGACACTCTGAAATCCTCTGGCTGGTTTTGCAATTGCTGATGGCATCCTTATTGCTCTCTCTAAATTACCTTCCTGAAATGTTTTCTCCTACTGCAGATTGCCCAGCTCCTATGTATTACTTCAACTGCAGCACTGCAGGTCCTGGAGCAACTGGATCAGAGTGTCAGAAAAGCTGCAAGACTCAGGACATGCACTGTGTAAGAATTCACCTCCCAGCAGGGGCACAGCACAGCAGGGCTGTGCATGGAGGATTGTCCTTATCAAGCACTGATGGGAACATGCCCTGCTGGGCACACACCAACTGCTTCACTGATAGATAACACAGCAGCTGTAGCTAACAACCTACCTGTGATGTTTGTAGCATGATTTCCACTAGCTTGCAATTAAGGAGTTTTTTAAAATATCCAAAACTTTGGCATCCAGAGCTAGCGCACCTCTGCTGGTTCCCTGTTCTTTCTGTGCACTAACAAGTTGTCTTCTTCTATATCTTCCAATGTGCAGTATGTCACAGAATGTGTTTCTGGCTGCATGTGTCCTGATGGACTGGTATTGGATGGCAGTGGAGGATGTATTCCCAAAGATCAATGCCCATGTGTTCATGGAGGACACTTCTATAAACCTGGGGAAACCATCAAAGTGGACTGCAACACATGGTATGTTATCCCAGGGAGTCTTGTTTTATAGCAAAGTTTGTTAGAACTGTCAGTCCACAGTGCACCCATGGGACAGGGTGTGCTTTCAAGCCTTCCTCTTCATCATGACAGCCATTGGGCTGCTAGTAAAAATAAAAGGGGAAGTATTTCTCTGCATCACGCTGCATGAGCCTGCACTTGGGGAGAACAAGCACCAATATCTTCTGTTAAACAATTTCCATCGTTTTCTGTTTCCCTACCAGCTTCAGAAGCATCAGCCTTACCCTGGCTGGTGTGTGGTTGCTCATTCAGTAAGGGGGAATTGAGTCTGTGTGTGTTGGGCCCAGCTGAACCCTGGAAAACGAGCTTGAATTTAGTCAAAGAGGAATTGCAATGGTCCTCCCTTGAGACTTGCAGTGTTTCCAGATGCATAGTTCTCAAGATAAACTAATACTCTAGTTGCTCAAATTTCTGGTGCCATAGATTTTACTGTTATTACTGATCATGGTGGGTAAAATGCTTTGAATCCTTATCCATTATTTAGCAAGGATGAGACTGTATAGTTCTGCCAAATGGATGCACAGAAAATAAGAGCTAGAAACACTTTGGTCTAACCATCATTGGTACAGACAGTCAAGTTTAACCTGTGAAGTCAAAACCTCATAAGCTGTTGTTGCCATCACAGAGTCATTCAGAAGTTTTATTGCAGTGAGGGCTTAGTTTTCTTATGAGAAGAGGACACACATGGGAAAGAGAATACAGTCTCTGTGTCAAGGCTATAACAACTAAATTTTCTGTCTACAGTCCTCCTGAACTAGAAGTGAGGTTTGTCAAGGTGTGGTGGGTTGACTTTGGCTGGACATTAGGTGGCCACCTAGCTGCTCTATCACTACCCTCCTCAGGGGACAGGGCTGGGGAGAAAATAAGATGGTCATGGGTCAAAATAAAGCAAAAGCAAAGGCTGTGTGCAGAAGAAAAGGCAAACAAAATATTTATCCCCTAGTTCCCACCATCAGGTGCTGTCCAGCCCACTTTCAAAGGTGTAGGGCTTCAGAAAACAAACATCATAACACACATCACTCTGTTCCCACCCCAATCTCCCATTCTCTTAGCTTTTATTGCTTAGCAGACATCACATGGTTTGGAATATCCATTTGGCCAGCTTGGGACAGCTATCCTGTCTCTGTCTCCTCCCAAAACCTTATCCATGCCCCAGCCTACTGGTGAGGGGGAGAATGCTGAGGAGACAGCAGTGCTGCTCAGCAATAGCCAATACACTGAGGTGTTACCGACACCTTTGCAGCTGCCAATACAAAGCACAGCTCTGTGAGGGCTGCTGAGGGAAAAAAATTCTCTCCATCTCAGCCAGACCCAAGGAAAGACAGAGATAATATTTGTTCACACCACTGTAACAGAACTGCAGCATCATCCCTCACAGGTAATATTCAGTTCAAATTCCTTGAATTTGTCCCTGAAACCCCCACAGTCTTCTGCCAGGACTCAATTCTTTTAAATATATTTGAAGGAAATAATAGAATAAATGTTTCAGGGTAGTAAATGTGAAATTTCTGATTGATATGGCATCTCACGTCATGATCTCATAACAGTTGAGAGGGCACTGCAAACAACAAACCTTTTAATTATTCTGCCCCTGTTAGAGGTTAAGGAAACTCCATGTTTCATGTTGTTATTCTTTGATTTTGCCTCCCAGCACCTGCAACAAAAGGCAGTGGAACTGCACAGACAATCCCTGCAAGGGAACCTGCACTGTATATGGAAATGGGCATTATATGAGCTTTGATGGGGAGAAGTTTGATTTCCTGGGAGACTGTGACTATATCCTAGCTCAGGTATCAATTTATATTCAATTTCCCATCCATATGCTTTTCACAGCCCACAGTGTAGGCTTTAGTCTGGGTAATTAAAAGGCATTCCCATACAAAATAGCCAAACTAATGAGCAGAGCCTACTCCCCTCCTCTTGCACCTAGAATTGATAGAGCGAGATTTCTCAAACAAAACAAAGCAAATTGACTCTCAGAAGTGACACAAGAGGGCACTGTGTGATCCAAAATTATTAACTCCTTGGTTGGACTGCTCTTTCCTGAAGGCATTCCAGCATTTTCAAGGGGAAGGAAAATGTGTTGAAAAGCGTTTCCATCAGCCATCCAAGACTGACATTATTTTTGTTGTGATGGAAGCACGTAGAGATTAACGTGTGAGCCTCATATATAATAATTGCATGTAATGAGACAGCACTCAGTGAGACATTTTGTGATCCCCAAATTACAGTTGGTTTTGCTAATTTTAAGAAAAAAATATTTTTACCTTTTGGACTGTTGTTATGACAAGTTCATTTCCCTCCTTAGTTTTTCTTTTTGAAAATCCTGGTCAAATATGCATCTGCCACCAGGTCATCTTCCACCAGATTCTTCCAAAATTCTATAGTTTTAGTGAATAAAGAAGTCAGATCAGAGTGTTATTCATTTAGAGCTCCTAAAAATGCTTATGACTGGTCTAGTTGCCTGACAAGATCTAATAGAATGTTATCTGTTTTTGTAAGGATTTTTGCCCTAATAACATGGACGCTGGCACCTTCCGGATTGTGATTCAGAACAACGCCTGTGGGAAGTCACGCTCCATCTGCTCCCTAAAGATCACATTGATTTTTGAGGTTTGTCTAGAACTAGTTATAACCAAGGAGCTGTGGTCTTGATTTTGTAGTAATTCCTGTATCATTCTCTTATATTCCATCTCAGTTGCTGCTAAAAGTACCTATGGAAGTCAAACAGCCAGCAAGCTAAGGCAGGGAAGTTGGGAAAGGCTTAGGTATTCGATGTTAACAGGGATTGAACACTTCTGTGGATGAGGGGAAAGATGCAAGGAGCCAACAACACTCTATGAATGTGCATTTGTGTGTGTGTGTGTTTGCATTTGTGACAGTAGGCTCTGTGCATCTGTGACTGTGGCTCACCTATCTACCAAGATGGAGTGTGAAGATGACAGAAAAATAAGACAAAGAATGACAGGCAGAGTGCCAGTGCTGTTGCACTAAGTTTTCTATTTGATTTCCTTCCATGCAATGCATCTGTTCCTTTGTAGAACAGTGAAATAAGGCTCTTGGAAGGAAGAATTCAGGAGATAGCCACTGATCCAGGAGCTGAGAAAAATTACAAAGTGGACCTCAGAGGAGGTTATATTGTAATTGAAACAAATCAAGGGATGAACTTCATGTGGGACCAAAAGACTACTGTTGTTGTTCACGTGGCACCATCTTTCCAGGTAAGTAGGGGGTGGAGTGGGAGTTATGATTTCGAAGTCAGAGTTATGCATCCAGAACTGGAGCCCCAGTTTTTCCATGGCTTGGAAAAAAAAGTCTTGGAAGAAGTTTGGTTTAGTGGACAAGAAACAGCAAGCAGGCCATATCTTGTGTTTTATTGCACTGTTCAGTCAGTGTAAAACACTCCAGAATATTTGGGGCTAGAAGTATTGGTAACACACTGGGAGTGTTTAGGTCACTTGAAGTCCAACTTTTTCTAAGCCTTTTGCTTTCTGTTTAGAAACTTGCACCTATTTTGCCTTTACAGGTTCTATAGTTTATTTCTGTCAAAGAGTGGGCTGCACTCAAAATAATGAAAGCATTAACTGTGCCTACACACATTACACAGGGAAAAGTCTGTGGTCTTTGTGGGGACTTTGATGGCCGCTCGAGGAATGACTTCACAACCAGAGGGCAGTCCATGGAGATGAGCATCCAGGAGTTTGGAAACAGCTGGAAAATAACAAGCACCTGCTCAAATATAAACATGACAGACCTGTGTGCGGATCAGCCTTTCAAGTCTGCCCTGGGACAGAAGCACTGCAGCATCATTAAGAGTAACATCTTCGAAGCCTGTCACAGCAAGGTAACCCTGTTCTCTCATCCTCAATAGTTTCACACTAGATATTTGTTGCTGTTTTGCAGCACATTTGCGGCATATTTTTAGTATTGAAACTACTACACATTAGTACTCGGCAACCTCTCTCAAAACCTCATTTCACAGCTATGCCAATTAAAACCTGTTGCACAGTGTTGAGGAAGAAGCAGGGCCTGTTTTAAACAACTGAAGATAAAGAGGATAATAGTTGGCCACCAGAAGTAGAAAGTTAGGGATCTGTAAAATGTAGAGATAAGTTAGTCTAGGACTTATGTATGGTTATCCTTGGGAAGTTCATTCAAGTTATTTAAAGAGACTAATTATTTGGTTTATTTCAGTCACAAATTGAATTAATTTAAACAGAAACAAGGCTACTCTTCTTAATTAGAATGTCTATACAAAGTTTCAGTGCACTTTCATAAAAAATTTTAAAAACAAACTTGGCTTAATTTCCTTGCTTAGTTTATGCTGGCAACGGTTAAAAAACAAAAAACATGAAGTTTAGTGGAAATAGGATTTCCTTTCATACTCAATCACTGTCTCTTCAGTTGAAGAGTGCACACACTGTGTAGTTGTGCTAAGCCAAAACAAGGTAGTTCAGGCCTGCACAGATCACACTGGGAAGGCATTTTAAGTGAAAGTGGAAGCATTACACGTATGAGAATAGGAAGATTTAGAGTCCAATTCTACTAGGCAGGTGAAAATAGAAAACTACCTGTTGTAAAATATCATGGCTCCTTCATGACAATTCCAGTCTGTCACAAACCATGAGCATGACAGAAATTCAGAGACCTTTCCCTCATTAAACCACAGTGCAGCAGACACAGCTGTGGTGACAGCTCTGTTGGTGTTTTGACAGGTGAACCCAATTCCATATTATGAATCTTGTGTGTCTGACTTCTGTGGCTGTGACAGTGTGGGAGACTGTGAGTGCTTTTGTACCTCAGTTGCTGCTTACTCGAGGAGCTGCAGCAGAGCTGGTGTCTGTATCAACTGGAGAACCCCTGCCATTTGCCGTAAGTACTGCAGGGAAATGGCACAGAAAGCAGTGCCCCTTGTGCTCAGGCACACGGGGTACAGAAGAGCAGAACACCTACATTGCTATGCATGTGTGACTGAACAAGCTCTTTTTATCATGTTTATCTTATTAAAATCTTTTAAAGAAGATTTAAAAAATCATCCTTGCCTAGTGTCTGAAAAAGAAATGATTGTATTCTTCTGTTCCAGCTGTGTTCTGTGATTATTACAATCCACCTGACAAACATGAGTGGTTCTATAAACCCTGTGGAGCCCCATGTCTAAGGACCTGCAGGAACCCACAAGGGAAATGTGGGAACTTGCTGTACAGTTTAGAAGGTAATTCTTCCTTGACTTTAATGCAGTTTATGGGAGTCACAGCTACTAGTCTGGTTTTAAATATCTGAAGCATCAAGGTGCCTGAAAGGTTACCCCATCTGTCCCAGAAGCTCGTTGACCATGCCTTGCTAATTCCCTGTGTGATGGTGCCATTCATGGCATCATTTGCCTGCTGCCTTTAAATATATGAAGAGATAAAACACCACTCAATATAAAATTGTACAGAATAATTATCTGTTGACAAATGTAGTAAATTAAAACTTTGGGGAGAGAGGTAAAAAGAGGACTTGAAAAAATAATTGGTAGTAAAAAGAACATTCATATTGGAATCACATTCATTTGGGGATCAAATCTGTATTTGGTAGAGGTATTTATGTGCTTTCCTGTGCCTGTGTAACTCTGACTAAGAATACTTTGTTTAATTTTCCAGGCTGTTACCCAGAGTGTAGTCCTGACAAGCCGTATTTTGATGAGGAGAGCAGGGAGTGTGTCTCTCTCCCCGACTGCACTTCATGGTAGGTCAATTGATGGTGAGAAAGGTAGAATAGGACTGGAAAGGACAAACTAGAACATGTTTTGTTAAAGTTTATAGGCAGTGGCAATTACCATTAAGTCCAGGAGTAGGTTTTTTTGTAAAAGTAGGTACAGTTACAGACATTGTTATTCCATATACAAATTAATTTCAATAAAACAATTCTTTTTTCACTCTTTCTCTTCAGCGATCCTGAAGAGAAACTATGTGCTGAAGACTCCAAAGGTAACTTTTCACCACTCTCACCATGCACTGAGTGATGGCAGGACTGCAACAACCCAAAATCACAGGTTGTTGCAAACATACTGGTAATAGGAGGCCAAACAGGTAGTTTAATATGTGGGTGCAAAGCAGCACAGATATACTTTGATAAGCAAAATGCAGCCTTTGACCTCAAGAACTGTGTAAAGAATGATCATGAGGAGGAAGGAGACAGGTGTGATATGTAGGATTCATCTTACGCAGGTTAATACCACTTTTTCACTTTTCCACTTCCTTGGTAGCCAGTGAAGACAGATAGATTGTAGTCTGTAGCAGGCCTTTCATGGTACCTCTCTTAATAAGTACTTTTAGAACAGGACAAATCTTGTAGAAGTGCTCTTTCCTGACCATTAATTTAATAAAATAAACTAAGATAGCTATTTTATTAGATAAGTGTTTGTGTGCCTAAAGGATGCATTTGGTTAAGGTACAGTATCAGTTCAGTCCCATATCTGGGAGAAAGCACATCCCAAAACACAGAGTGACCCAGTAAATAACACATTTGTGTTTTAGCTGATTTTGTTACAGTAATAGGTACACTTCCTTTGGTTCTCACATGTACAGTCTCCAAAATCTGGAGAGCTTCTCATATATTTAAATGAAATTGCGTACCACTGCATGCTCCTCATTTGTGGATGGAAATGGCTGTGCAACACCTCCTGAGCCAGTGTTTTGTCACTCAGAAAGGCAATAATCCCAGTCACATTCCCTGCCTAGAGGGAGTTCTCCTGTGCTCCATGCTGAGTTAGGCCAGTATCAGTTCTCATGCTTTTACCAACCAGTAATTCCTTCATGCAAGCTGACTCCAAGAAACACCAGCAACCAGAAAAATCCAACACACTTTAAATAAATGAGATAGACTCTCAGTGCAGCTTCTCAAATAGAAACTAAGAAAGTTTCTTAGCCAGGTAATTAATGTTTGATGCTGTGAACTTCAGAGGGGTAAATGCAGAGTTTGGTTTGCTTTTCACTTGTATTTACATTGCAAGTATCTTCTGTTGCCATGACATCTCCTCTTTTGGTGCCTCAGTTTGCCTGTGCTGCTACAATGGGAAGACCTACACCTTAAATGAAACTGTGTACAGCCACGTGTATGGGACTGAGTGTGGTGAGGCTGTCTGTGGCCCTAATGGACAGATCATTAAAACCCTTACCCCCTGCAGAACTCCACCTACACCAGCACAAGGTACTAGATTGATAAGGGGCTTGGTGGTGATTCTGTGGAAGTCCACAATGGTAATAAGATTTATCCATCCTGGAAAACAATTTCTACAGCATGTCTAGGATAACAGCAGAATTTAAGACTGTTGAAGTTTCAAAACTGAGGGATCAGAGCTTGTGGGTTTTGTGGTGAGGACCGAAAGTGCAATCTTATAGACTCTGACCTTACTGTCAGTGAGGTTAAGAGAGAATAGAAAGATTCAGCAATTTTTCATACAACCTTTACAATAAGCTTGAGCATATCACAGTTGACACTGATGTTAGTCTCAATATTTCATACTTCTAAACCTTTTTTTTCTCCTTCTTATCACCCATAACATGTTCTGCTTTTATTGTACTGTTTTCTGCATTGGAATAAGTGAGTCTTATATAGGTCACTGGAATATGAAAATAAAGCTTCCTGGCAGTTAACTCCTGTTCAAAAGACATTTTCCAGCGTGAATGGAATATGAAAAATCAGAGAATTTCTTTATCTCTTTTTCCTAAAAGACATAAAGAAAAGTGGGGAATTTGCCACATGATTTTTGCAAATAAAAATAAGTGGCTAAAATATATATATATATATATTATCCTGGTAGCAAATTATACAAAAGCAACAGAGAAAATGGAATGTTAGCTTCTCTACTCATGTGACTGGAAGAGCTAAATACTTGATGGTGAACCCATGTGTTTGGTATTTACTGAAAATGTTAAAAAATTGAATAAGTACAGTTGAGTAGTTCCTAGTAAAGGCAGGATTATTGAAAGCAGACTGTAGGTGGCATAGTAAAAAGTCTACATAATCTATCTCTATTCAAACCAACAGTTTCTTTGAAAGAAAGCATTAAAAATCCAAATGGAGTGCCACTGAAAATCACCTCTCCAAAGTCAGGTGAAGTACTGCAGGACTAGAAACATTAAATTGAAATGAATAAATGACAGAAGAAGGGGTGTTTATTGTATTCTGGGAAATAGGAAAAAAAAACCCCTAGATGTGGGAGGGGGTGTGTGTAGTATTACAGCACCATACTGTGTAATAGAGGGACTGTTTATAAATACAGAGGATGGTTTCTGTGTGGATGTGTACAGAATGTAGTGGGGGTAAAAAAAAGATTTTTTAAAAATTTTTTTTTTTTTGTACTTGTAGAGAATGTAAGAGACATCATAGGGCTTGAAAGTAGAGTAACAGAGGATTTAAATACTAATTTATTTGATTTCCTGCAGAACCACATATGCAATATGTAACATCTGCACCTCCCTCATCAGAGGTAGCCACTCCCTGCTTCTGCAATGACAAAGGACAATTGATAAAAATGGGTGAGAAACCATGCAATTTTTTTTCTGCACCACTGACATGGAAAGATGTCAGTGACTGACAGATAAAAGTGCTTCAGCAAGTGCTCATTCTGCCTGTCACAGTTAGAAGTTGTTACATCTTTGAACTGTAGCTAACACCTTCAGAACTACAGCTCTCCCATATCCAATAACTCTGTTCTGGTTTGAATACCCCTGGTGTAAGAAAACTTATGGCAGTTGCTGATGTCAGCAGAGCCCTGAATCCCAAACTGCAGAACATGAGCTTGTAACTGACAATAATATTCCAAAAGCAGGGGAGGAAAGACTCTTCTTCATCTGTTAGTAGCTCCTGCTTCACTTACCTCCTGGTGTTTGTGAAGAGCAGATGCACTTGGTGATGTACTCAGTATTGGCTCTTCTTGTATACTCATTTTCAATTCCTTCCAGTGTCCCTAAGAGCAGAATTTCAGATTAGGCCTTGTGGCCCTTCCTCAGTCTTTGCCATTTGGATGAATTGATCTCCAGTTCAGCCACTAAATCCCAGGAGCTGCAGACAGACAGTCCCTTGAGTGTGTCTGTTTGGTACAGATAGTTAAATGCAGGGCTGAGAAAGCAGCCTCAGACTAACACTTGGGTTTTGCTCTTGCAGGAGAAAATGTTTCTCTGCCAGTGAATGTATCAGGTCGTTGTGCTTACTCTGTCTGCAATAAATCGTGTCAGATGGAATTCATTTGGGCAGAGTGTAAAACTGGTCATGCTGAGACCCTCAAGGTCTGTGATCCACGTTCTGAAACCTGCCCACCAACACCTGCTCCTGGTGTAACAAACCAAGTTCCTGCTCCCACAAGGACTTCCGTGAGTGATTGTCTTGCACTCACTCCTCCCAGAAAGGTGAGAGACTCTGAAGATGATGTGTTTCATCATTCCACCATTCATGCATTGCCTGCAGCCAAGGTTTGGTGTTCTCTGACTCTGGTATCCAGCACTACAGCTGGACTGTAGGTGTGGCTGAATAAGATGATTTAGAAGTATGCCAGAAACCCCTCACTGAAAGAACAAGTTGAAGATTCTTTTGTTCACCTGAAACACCTAAATGATTGTATGTGAGCAGAGCTACCTAAGCTGGACAAAGACTAGGAAGCCACATCTGGCAGTGTCCTACCACCAGAAGTTATCAGGACCCTAACATACATAGCAAAAAAGTAGATTTAAAGGCTCTCTTTATTCCTATATGGTTCATATTGCCTGGTTTCCAGAGCGAGAGTAGACACCAAATTTTGCCATGCTAGACAATTAACTGAATGGAATGTAGTTGCTGTGTGTGATTTTAAAGATTTTGTGATATTACTTTGTTATTTGCCTCTCCTCTTTTCTTTTTTTTTTTTTTTTTTTTTTTTTTTTTCCAAATAATCAATAGTTTAATGAAACATGGAATTTTGGAAACTGCCATACTGCCACTTGCCTGGGAGAAGGAAACAATATCAAATTGTCTGCCATGACTTGCCCACCTCAGCAACTGAAACTCTGTGTCAATGGTTTCCCGATCACAAAACACTCCGATGAAACCGGTTGCTGTGAAGTCTCTGAGTGTCAGTGTAAGTGGCAGGAGAAATCCTGAAATTTATGTTATGTTCGGCTGGGCCTCAAAGAAGAAAAGTCTATCTGGTCAACATCTTTATTATGTTCATATCAATTCAGTAGGATACAATGGAACGGAAATCCCATCTGAAATCTTGGCTGTTGAAAGCAGATGCCCTTGCTAGAGTAATTTTTCTTTATCAAACTGGATATTTTGTCTCTGACTGGAAGTGAGTAAAAAGGTTAAAACCAGCTTGTACTTACAGGTAGCTCAGAAGTCAAACTTGAAGCCTGTCATTCTGTCTTCTAGGTATTTGCAGTGGATGGGGAAATGAGCATTATGTGACTTTTGATGGAGCATATTACCATTTTAAAGAAAACTGCACCTATGTCCTTGTGAAATCAATTCACCCTGACTCTCACAACTTCTGGATTCACATAGACAACTACTACTGTGCTGCCACTGGTGGAGCAATTTGTTCAATGTCCCTCATCATTTTTTACTCCAACTCTGTTGTTATTCTGACACAAGCAATGGAACATGGAAAAGAAACAAACTTGGTAAAGTATTGTGTTTAAATGAATTCTCAAAATTATTTTGCTGTACTTATATTACTGTACTGCCAAATGTCCTGTGATGACAAAGGATTAAGCTAGTAAAATACAGAATGGGTAAGAAATGCAATTGCTTTGCTTCTCTCTCTTTTTTGCTTTGTATCAATAGAATCTGTACATTCTAAAAATCTGGGGAATTATCACATAACTGAAAATTATGGTTTTCATCCTGATATGAGTATTCAAATATAAATTGCAACATATTAAAAAGGAATATTAGACAACTGCTTAAATGACTGCCTTTGACAGACATCATTTGGTGCACTTAAGGTCTGAATTTGTGCTGCTCTGCTTTCCAGTTGCACTAATCATGTTCCTTACTCATTGAAGGAGCATTCATAAAAACCTTTTGTTTCTTTTCTTTTAGATTTTGTTTGATGATAATAAAGTTGTTCCAGACATTTTTAAGAATGGTATCAGGATAACCAGTTCTGGCCTTTATGCCATAATTGAAATACCTGAATTAGAGGTTTACATCTCCTATAGTCGACTTGCATTTTACATAAAACTCCCTTTCAGCAAGTTTTATAACAATACCATGGGACTCTGTGGTAAGTGTTCTCATCAGCTGATAAAAATTAGTGCTCTGAATTTTCCTTCTTCTGTCTTTCATTCTTTTGTAAAAATCTCTAAATGCTTGCAACTTCACTATTTCTCACAAATGTGAGCAATATCCAGGACCCCACATGTTGCTCCCTTCACACAAAGAGGACAACTTCCCCCCAGATTTTATCTAAAAGCAGCTTCCTCAGCATCAACTGTCCTTGAACTGCCATTTTTATATTGCTGCCAGGTACCTGCACCAACCAGAAGTCTGATGATGCTATGAAGAGGAATGGTGAGGTTGTCAAGTCCTTCAAAGAGATGGCATTAGATTGGAAAGTCCCATATCCTACCAACAGATACTGTAACCCTGGTGTCTCACAGCCATCGAAGATTGAGTATCATCAGCACTGTGTGCCTTCTAATCTGTGTAAAATCATCTGGTAAGACAACTCCCAAAAGTATCAGAAAAATAAGTCCACAGGGTAATTTTGTTCTTCACTAAATGGCTTGGGTGAACTGATTCTAGGATATGAAGAAAATACAGAGTCTTGCATACTTTGTGAAACTGAGCAGTGAGCTGATGTGTGTGTTCTTGAGCTTGGCAGATATTTTTCAGCTGCATCAGCAAAATCAGTCCTCTCTTTATAGTGTCTGCTGCTTGGCACTCCCTCTGCCTGTCAGTTCTGGACAGGCCAAGTGGGAACTAGCTATAATTCAGTATCTGAAAGCTCTGAATGATATGAAACACAGTCAGAATATGGTAAGCAAATATCTGTGTCTGTTTTAAAAATAATTTTGTGGTTTAAAGCAGGATTTTCAAACATGCTAGCATAAAAACATCAGCGTATAGACTTATAGCTATGAGCTGCACAGGAGCATTTGCAGGTAGCAGTCCAACATAAGTTGTTTCCTTTCAAAGCATTGTAAAGAATGGCAGGTAAAGCCCATTCCTTATTAAGCTGTGGGGGTGTATTGCCTATGAGAACAATTTGTAGTTGTACCTTGAGGCTTTACCTGGAGCAGGGGGGATGGTTTGGCTCTGAGTTGAATTCTTCCTTGGAAGTAGCCCAAGGTTTTTCTCCTTGCTTTGTGAAGGACCCTGACGGAGTGCCACGGCGTGGTGCCCCCCCAGCCCTACTACGAGGCGTGCGTGGCCAGCGGGTGCTCGGAGGAGCACCCCAGCACCGAGTGCCAGAGCATGCAGACCTACGCGGCGCTGTGCGGGCTCCACGGGGTCTGCGTGGACTGGAGGAGGCTGGCGAGCGGGCGCTGCGGTGAGCCTGGGAACGGGCAGCGAGTTCAGGCGGAAAACACCCCCGGGGGTGAAGCAAGTCTGGTCCGCTCTGTCCTCCCCTGCTGCTCTGGACCTGAGAAAAAGCAGGAACAAACCGAAGAGGTTGTTCCAGCCCAGACCTGGTGTAAAACAAGGGGGAACCAGGCCCGCGGCGTCTCCTGCGTAGCTCAGCCGAGGAGTTCTGTGTGTTCCCGCAGCTTGGGCACTAGATGGCAACGCGCCGCTTCTCTCTGCGTGCTTTGCCCGCTCGGGCCACCGGGAATCAGGGCGAGCACTGCTGCTCCTGTCGCTTGCACCTTGCTGGCCCCATCGGCCCCTCCTGCTGGAGCTGCAGGGCCCCCTTGCCGGGCTGTGCGGACCCGGGAGGTCGCTGCGGTAGCTGGGCGCTTTGTCCCTTCGTGTCCCTGCATCGGAGGGCACACCTGGGTCTGGGGTTTTTAACTTGTGTGTTGTAATGCTCCACAGAGGCCACCTGTCCTGGGGATCAGGTGTACAAGCCATGCGGGGAGCCAAAAAGAAACACTTGCTTCAGCAGGTGGGTAATTTCCCCTAAGGCGTGTTTCAAGTCCATAATGCGAAGGTTGCTGGGGAAATTTGAAGTTCACATTCCCTTGGGATTTAGGTGTCTTGATTGCCCTGGGCTACGTTTTCGCCTCTCATTCATTCTCATTTATATTCTGATTGTGCAGAGGAGTCGTTATGGACACCCTTCCTTCCCAAAATAGCACATCAGTGTTTGTTGAAGGATGCTACTGTCCTGATGGAAAAATTCTGCTGAATGATCATGAGGGCATTTGTGTGTCTGTTTGTGGTAAGAAATGGTATAAATGGTGCTATGGGAAGTGGGGGTAAGAGTCTGACTGGAAGTGCACATTAAGGGGGTTGTTTTGGGTACAGAGGAAATGGGGAAGACCTTGTTACTGACCCTTTCTGGTGAAGCTGGAAGCATTCCGGATTGAGAGTTTCTGCCTGCTCTTATATGCAAAAGATGCAACTTTCAAAAGAACAAAGAATAGCATGTTTAAGATGTTTTTGTGTTTACAACCTGTGACTTTGCACTCTGAATTTCTCTTTCTCTTGGTGGCTGTTTCTCAGATTTCAATACTTTCCTTCTGTTCCTGTTTTTCTGCTTCTGTTGTTTTCCCTGATGGAGATACCTTTGAAGTAACATCTAATTCATTTTATAGGTTGCACTGCACAAGATGGGTCAGTGAAACAGGTAAGAGAAAGGAAAATACTGTCTTTTTAGTTTATCTGTGTTCTGTGACCTTCTGCAAAAATGACTGCATAAGTTGTTTCTTTTAATTCTAAGCTTAAAAACCAGTGAACTACAATGACATTGGGAGAAAATCAGAAGATGTATTAACTCCAGAACTTGTTTAATCACTTGAGGTACAGAAACAGAAAGAGCAGTTTGTGGGAATCAGTTTCCTGGTAGAACTATCAGGCTTTCCTCCTGGAAACACGTAAACCTGCAAAGGAAGGTGGCAAATAATGGCATTTTTTCTTATTCTTTGCTTCTTCTCCCTCTGGGATTTGAATTGCAATTTTCCTACGCAATAAATTAGGTCAACTCAGTCCTACACTGGCTTGCAACAGGCATTAATTGATATAATGCTTCCAGGTTTTGCTCTCTGAACTGCTATTCCTCTTGTTTTTATAGCCTAGAGAGGCTTGGGAACATGACTGCCAGTACTGTACTTGTGATGAAGCGACTTTGAACATCTCTTGTTTGCCCCGCCCTTGTGCTAAATCTCCACCTATCAACTGCACAAAAGAAGGCTTTGTACGCAAAATAAAACCACGTCTGGAAGACCCCTGCTGCACAGAGACAGTCTGTGGTGAGTAGATCTTTCACTTGCCATAATATGACAACATTTGCCTTCATCAGTAATCCTAAAGTGAGATGTGGTGCCCCACAGGTAGCAGATTCAAATAAGCACACTGGAGTGGTCATTTTTTCCAGCTACATGCCAGGAGCTCTTGCTAGCAGAAGAAAACTCCTCCGGTCCAGCTTGTACTCTAAATTAGTACCATGACCTGACAGATATTTACACTATATTAAATCTCCTGTGGATCACTGGGACTAGCAGGTGGTCCACAGGATCCTTTGGCTCTTGTCCTTCTGAGATGAGAGGGTGATCCTTCCACAGAGATTCACCCAGTAAGAGAGGATGTGATCATCTTCCAGGCTTCCCTAAGGCTTCCTGTGGAGGTTCCTGGCATATGTTTGCCCTCAGCTTTGCATTTGCACCCTCCCAGTCCCAAATGCCCACCACAGCACAGGAGTAGCCTGCTTCTAAACCTAGCCATTCCCAGTATCTATACCAAGATGCAGGACAGAGAATCCTGGCAATGGTAATAGGATGGTTTTTTTCAAGCTCTGTCCGCATGTAACACTGCTGGATGGGATGCTTTGGCTTACTTTGTCTCTGCTGTCTATTGCAGAATGTGATATAAAAACCTGCATTATCAACAAAACAGGATGTGACTTAGGTTTCCAGCCAGTGGTTGCTATATCAGAGGATGGTTGTTGCCCTATCTTCTCCTGTAGTAAGTACCTTGTTTCCTTAAGATGTTTTATTTATTCTTTGAAGTATTTGATTTTTCTAAATGAGTTAACATCATGGCAGAAGCCTCTTCCCTTCCTTCTCAGTCTTTACAATGGGGCTACTTTTTTCTTTTNAAAGCACTTTTTCTAACCCAAAACTAAGCATCAACTGCTTTCTTTTTTTTTTTTTTTTTTTTTTTTTGAGTTAGAATAACTGGTTCAGGTTCTCTGTATTCAATATTCAGGGAGTGTAAGCTATTGACCACGTACTGAATGATGGTTAAACTGAACCCATCCAGAAGCTCTGCTGCCAAATTCTATTTCCAGATTCACACACATAAGCCCGTTAGCTTTCTTACCAGCACAGTGGTTAACAATAAAGAAAAGGTTAAGTAATTACAAGTATGGGTAAAAAAACCATAACGCAAATAGATTTTACCTTATGGAGAATAGCAGGGTATAGAATTATCCCCACTTGATGCATAACATCTAAGCAGATGCGACATGTGGGCTTCTGAATACCAAATGGCACCATGTACTAGTTGCTTTTTTCCCCCTCTTGTGTGGGCTATTAAGTTCAGCTCTACTTTTTGACTTCTCTAAATCACTCACAATTCAGACATGAGTACAGAAACTGCATCATTCCTAGCACAACCTTTTCATTTTTTTTCTTACAGTACCAAAAGATGTATGTGTTTCTGAAGGAGTTGAATTTAAGGTAGGTCTTCTTCCAGACACTTCTTCCTACAAGTTAATGTTGCCTGAGTCAGAATTATCTGAAGTTCTTGTTTTCAACACTCATACAGAAAGCAGGATGAGAATGGCTTGTAATTCTTCCCTGCCAGTAGTTTCCCTCCCAACACTAAGCAATATGTGATTCTGGGATAGGTTATTCAATAGGTAATGCTAGAGACCAGTAGCTTGCTTACTAAAAGAGATTTTGCCTATGCTTTAGAATCAATGGGTCAGAATTGTGATTGAACACACATTTTAAATCTCATTGAATGTTGTAAGATTATTACCTGGTCAAACTGACCAAAAATAGATGCTTGGAATTTATGAGAACTCATTTACCATCATTGATACACTTGGGAGTGTCAGCCTTGTGTTCATTTTGTGATACCAATGGTGAAGTTTTAGAGATCTGGGTGTGTTTTCATTTCAGGAAATTCTTCTGAAAATAAACCTCATAAGCATTTGTTTTCTCGATAGGCCAGGGGGGTGTTTATTCCAGAACTCTCTGAATTCTTGTCATGATTTTCTCTCCCCTATATTTCCAGCCAGGGGCAATGGTGCCTAAAAGCTCTTGTGAGAACTGTGTGTGCACAGATGAGCAGGACCCTGTGACACAGACCAACCGCATCCAGTGCCTTCCAGTGCAATGCCAAACCACCTGTCAGCAGGTCAGCACCTCCTTGACCACAATGGCTGTTGAGTTGAAACAGGGACAGTGTAACTGCTTTATCTGTGCAGCACAGCAGGATGGACTCTTCTATTAATTGTTTTGTAAAGTCCCTTTTAGGGTGCTGTTATTTTTGCTCCAGCAAATTTAAGAGGTCACCCTTGGAAAAGTGCCCTGAGGGGAAATGATTGCAAACCTGTTAAAGTCTGACTGCTGAATCATGTTTGTGTTATTCTGTTCATGTTGTCCATTGTCAGCTCATAAATGAAGATTGTGAGGAAACTGCACAGTGGTTTATATGGTTTCCAGACACTTTCCCTTGTGATTGGGGAATACTCAATTGCTTCTCAGTACTTGTCAGAATTAGCACTCAAGTTGTTCAGTCTGTTACTGAATGTAAGTAGGGTGGTTGCTTTTCCATTCATGCCCAGATAAGGACAGATGCACTCCCAATGTTAAAAATGGACAAAACCTTTCATTATGCTTTTTCATGGAGCCAGCCACACCCACAGCCACCAGAAGACCAATGCATACCTAAAACACAGGAGAGAAAATCTTCACATGTCTGACAACAATAGTTCTTGTAGATAATGATATCAGACCAAGCAGTGGTGGCAGATTGTGCAAGTAATCATGTGCTAAATTAATTTATTTGACCTCTTTTGTGTGTTAGTCTGAAGAGAAGAATAGTCAATGACAGGGTCTTCATGGCAACTGAAGTACCCAGAAGTCATTATTCAGTAAGGCAGCTTTGATTGTCAGGCTTAATGTGATTCCAATGGATTTCAAAAGACAACAAAATTGAAACCAGAAGGCTGGCTCATTTCCTCTGCCATCTTCAGTGTAGCTTTGATCCAAAGATGCTTCAGCAACAAGACAGAGATTAACATGGATAAATGGAAACTTTATTCCCACAGGGTTTTCGCTATGTGGAGGAGAAGGGTCAGTGCTGCAGCCAGTGCCAGCAAGTGGCATGTGTGGCAAATTTTCCATTTGGCAATGTGACCATTGAGGTAAGCACTCCCTTGCTCTGCACACAAGGCTGAACTATCAAAAAGACCTCAGCATTTTTTCAACCAGTGTCATGCATTTCAAGGCTGGGAGGACCTCAAGGAGGTGTACAAATGTCTGTGTTTCCAGAGTGAATGTAGATGTTTATACAGCTGTTCCCTGCTGTGTGCATCTCATAGGCACTACCATGTTGACAATTATATTCTCTGGCAGGAATGGAAATCATGTTACCTCCACTTCTCTTGACATGAAATAGCAAGAAAGAATTTAGAAGGGATGGTGGCATGGTGCAATACTGCTCTTGCAGAGATGCATGTGCTGGCTTCACATCACACTGCTCCCATCTGAAGCAGTTTCATTATTTTGCCCTGAAGATACAAGGATATAGTGTGAGCAAGCTGATATAGCTGTGATGGTTCTGAATTTGCTGAGGCAGAAATCAAGTGACACAGCTGCTGTAGTGTTGTGTGACTTGGTAACACACACAGCTAATACATCATGTCTTGTGAATGTAGTGTTGTGAAGGCAGGAGCTGAGCCTTTAAAGGATGGGCTTGATGATCCCACCCTCAATGATACTATGGCATGGTCTTTTCCACTCTTAATGATATTATGATTCCATGATTCTAGCTTTTTTTGGTTTTATTACAGCCTGCTACTCCTGTGTATGGTTAATGATGCTGTTTCAACCAGTGGCTTGTCTTACATACAATTGCTTCTCTGACAGCTCTTGTGTACTGCATATTTTCTATTTCATTCTTTTATTCCTTCATAATTTATCTTACAAGCTAGATTTTTCTGTTCCAATATATAGTTTTTATCTCTGCATGAGGAGGCTTTGCAGTTATCCATTAATCTCTATTGTGAGGACATTTTTTTCTGTTTCACTCCTTTTCATTTTCTTCCATCTATTAAAAAAGAAAACTGTTGAAATCATTTGAAAGAGTTATTTTTCTTTTGTGTATATTTTAGCCCACAAACATTAGCACAGCTACCTTCTGGCATTTCTGTTAATACCTTTATGCTCATTCTGGCATTCTTTCATTCTTTCCCCCTGGGAGGCCACAGAAGTGATTTTGCATAGACTGGTAGTGGGCAAGCTTGGCACATAATTTGTAGGTGTGAGTTGCAGACATCTCAGCCCTTTCAGAGTGAAATGAGCAGCCCAGTCTCTACCAGTTCATTGACTTTATTACTGTTTCAGTTTTCTAATTCATTGCTATACTCCACTGGCTTCTTTTTTTGTTTGGTTTTTTGTTTGTTTGTTTTTATTTGTTTGCTTGTTTTTGGTTTTGTTTTTATATTTAATTTTTTGTGTGTTTTTATCAGGTTGGAAAGAGTTATAAAGATCCATATGACAACTGTACTCAGTACACATGCACTGAATCAGCAGGCCAGTTTTCCTTGACTAGTACAATAAAGGTCTGCCTACCATTTGAAGAAGCAAACTGTGTGCCAGTAAGTATTTTACAGCCAGAAAAAGACTTCTGTAATGAGCCCTGATCTTGGCCGGGGAGTTATATTTGCTGTTTTGAATGAGTATTTCTTGATCTTTCCTTTTTTG
>VYZP01040018.1:0-20146 GCA_013400635.1 Hypocryptadius cinnamomeus | reverse complement strand
CCACGTGCTGTGTCACCCTACTGCAGGGGCACCAAGCACTGCCAAGTCAGTGGTTTCCAAACCAAACACATCTTGTGATTGTCTTTGAGCCTCTTTCTTTAGAGGGGGTAAGGATTTTTAACCAAATTGACTCCCACAGGTTGTTCATTCCAAGCCTTTATTCCTCAGCAAAAGACTCTGATGGGTCCTGTAGGCTTTCAGAGGATAACTCTGTGTGATGCTTGTACACCCTGTGCTGAGAGAGCCACACCTGCTGAAATCTGAAAAGCAAACCTGAATTTTCTGTCATTAAAATCACAGATTTTAATGTGAACAGAAGAGGTGAAAAGGCCTGAATGGAGAAAGCCTTAACATTTAATAATTATATTAACTGTAAAGTTTCTTTTTGTAATAATAAAATCCAGCTTGATTTTGTTTTAGAACACTTGACAACCTGTGGTTTCTTCTGGCTTTTTTTCTTTTTTTTTTTTTTTAAATAATCAAAAGAATTAGGAAAATCTTCTGGCTTTTTTTCGGGTTTTTATAGGTGATGATTGGGTTTTTATAGGTTTTTATATTTTGATTTGTATTTTTCAGGGACTTGTTAAATGTGTTCAGTCCCCCTATCATTCCTGGAAGCCAACAACTAGAAGAGAACACTAAATCTTCAGCAAAACAGAGAACTCCAGGTAGGAATTTAGGAAGACAATGAAAAGAACCTGGGTAGAAAGACACTTCTAAATGTTCTTTCTGTAGTGCTGGTACTGCCTTCTCATAGTTTTCTATCCTATACTACTTTTTGGTTTCAAGTTCCCTTGTTTATGAATCTCAGCTCAAGGTAGCAGAATTTTCCATGGAGTATTATTTGCCTTTGCTAGAAGAATAACATGCAGTTGCTGTTTCCTGGTGTTCTGGCTCTATACAGATTAACTCATAAAAAATGCATCTTATTTGTTAAAAATAAGGAATTTATGCTAATGGAGATGGCAAACCTACATAAGAAAGAACACAAGGACTGAACATTCTTATTCAGAGGCATGATTATACTTGCATAAGAGATACTTCTCTTATGAGGAAAAATTGCAGATGTAGCTTTAAATGAAATCTTAGTGTGATTTCCTGAGGACTGTTGTCACCAGAGTTACAGGCTTGTGCTTATTAATGGTGTTTGCTTAAAGAATGGTAAAGACCTTAACTGAAACTGGAAAGTCAACAGCAGAATAAAGAAAATACCTTGTTTTCCTCAAATGCCCTTTTTCTTATCAGTTATCTTAGGAAACAGGGTAGAAGGATCATCATCACAGAGCATCATAAAATGGTTTGGGCTGAAGGGGACCTTGGAGCCCAGTTCCAACCCTCCCTGCCAGGACAGAGACACCTTCCCCTCAGCCAGGCTGCTCAAGGCCAGCTCCAACCTGGCCTTGGACACATCCAGAATAGATATTTGCATTTTCCTTCAGGTCTCAGGAATTCACTGGGAGGTCTCATAAATCTGACCCCTCTATCCTGGCTGTCCAAGGGGTAAAGATGTCCCAGTGATTTACTGTCTAAAATAAATTATGCCCCTCAAAGTGGGAACATTTTCATAGACATAGACTTGTAATTGTTTGTGACAGCAAAATACAATTTTTCTGTCAGGAAGGGACCTTGCTTTGAAGAATCAAGTAATATGTTGTGTTAAGGGTCCTAAATAAGCCAAGCAGAATTGAACAGTCATCCTTGAGCTATAGGCACATTGGATAAAAATTCATGAAAGGTCCCAGAGAATGTTTTTCATTAGCAATATGAAATCCAAGGCTTGTTGCAGTAAACCTATAATTTTTGTAAATGTTTTAATTGTGTTTTAATTTTAATTATATTTAAAAAGCTTTAAAAATAAGTATAATTGGGAATTTGTATTTCTCCTGTTATCCACACTAGAATTTACAAACTGTTTTGTGAATTGTTCCCAAACTCATTTTCCTTTAAGCTGAAATATTTTACATCATGTGCCTGTGATTGCACATTTGGGGAAGAGAAACTGCCTGTATATCATAGCTTTTTATTTTGGCTTTTTATTTTTGTACCTTCATTCAGCCAAATTCTGACTCATGTATATGTAGGATGTTTGTAATTTTGATAACTTCATACAGAAACTTTTCTATCCCCAGATACTCAAAAAACCCTGCTGTACTGAAGCCATCATTTCTCCAAGAAATAAGAGATAACAACAAAGCTATTCCATGACCTTCCCTCCCCAAACAGGACAATTTAGATTTTTTTCTGAACTACTGGACTCCCCTCTCTATGAAAGTAGCAGAGAAGCTGCAGTGCTGTGTGGAAAAGCCTGTCAGATTAGATCATCCCCATCAAACATCAGAATCTGGGTGTTTTCCTAGATACCTTGGTTTAAAAAAATCCTGATGGACCATGGTAACTAGATGGTTTGGAGTATCATTTTTGAAAAAGGTGCTAAATAAATTGTGTCCTGTGATATATCTCGAGGACTTTGGGAAAAACTTTTTTTCCTTATTCACTTCACTCGAGGTCAGTTATTTGTGTGGCAAAAGAGCTGGTTCCTTACTGACAGTTTTATACCAGACCTGAACAACAAACTGAATGCTCAAACCCATGCCAGAAAATTCTGCCCTGCTTAGCCTCACCTTTTTTGATTTTTTAATACCACATTAGATAATTACTTAATTCTCATGTTGGGAATTGTCCCAGGATTATTTACTCTGTAAATAATAAACACTACTCTGTGCAGTTTTCCAGTTTTCCAAGTATCACAAGATAACAAAAGGCTATAATCAGCCCTGAAAATCTGCAGTGAGTCATAATGTATTCCAGATAGGAATTTTATCTAAAAGTATCCTTAAAGAAAAATAGTATAGCATTAGTAAGTTAATAAAGATTGGTCAATTCTTATATTTTAAAAAAATCTTTAAGCTGAGGCTTTACTTTGGGGGAAAAAGTGATTTCTTTCTAAGAAAGGATTTCACTCTGTAGTTCCTTTCTTAACATTTGCACCATCCATTAGTTAAATGGTGAGATGGAATGAGAAGTACTCTTCTATTCAACAGGTTTCCCAGTACAATAAGAGGAAAATTTAGACTCATAAATATGATAAATTTCCACAGATTTTTCCATTATTAGGCACTGATGTTTCTGAGGTATATACAGGTTTGTTTATCTTGCTATCTGACATAGCAAGAAAATCTCCACATTAAGTGACAGTGACAAAGCTATAAATGTTCCGGAACTTACTTTATGTTATCTTGGTCTTAAGACCAAGGGATAAGGTTATAAAAACTCTAGGAACCACACAGTCTTCTTTTTTGGGCCACAGCTGCTGACAGTATTCATATGGTAACCCTGCAGTACATAATTACAGGATAGATTTGAGCCCTGTAGTTCAAGGATCACCTTGGAGAAAATACCAGCAGTGTTCTTTCCACCACACCATCTGCTGAGAGCTGATCCAGTGCATTTGACTTCTATCAGTGTCAGAATATGATCCATCTATCTTAAAGTGAGATTTGCTTCAAGATGTTTTCTAATATTAAAACCCAGAATATGATAAAAATATATTTCTGTGAAAAGGGAAACCATTTATTTTAGTTCTCCAGACTGTGGTGACTATGTAAACACTGCTGACATAATCCAAATAACAACACAGTTATTTGTACATTCATTTCTCAGTTCAGAAAAAGCTGCCACCTGCCTGCCTGTTCTTTGTTATCTGGGTTTAGATATCTTGATCAAGTATTTTTCCAGAAAAACAATAGTTCCCTTGATTTCAGTGGGACAGCATTTCATTTAATGTAACAGGTATTTACAGGTACTAGTTACCTTCAGTCTTCTTTCAGCTCAACAAAAAAACCACTCATCCCTCTGTAATGTATATCACAGACCTCAGTTTTCATTTGAAATCAAATTATTTTCTCACCTAAAATACCATCTAATTTTTTAGTGATTTAAGAACAAAAGCTTTGATTTTGCTTTCACCATGAGATGCAAATTAAACTGCAAAGAGGTTTTTTCACGCAATTCTGAGCAGCTTCAACTTCAAAAGTGTGGGTGGTGGCAAGATGAACAATGATGGAAATTTTCTTTGCAAGTGACCTGTTGACCAGTTAATTTGGCCACAAGCACTTCTTTCCTATTTATGGTCAGGTTGCCCAGAATGAACCATTTGAAACAAGAAAGACACCTTCTAACACAACCATTACATACTACTGGAGTCTTTTAGAAGAATATCACTTAATTTAAGTAGTACTTCTATTCAGGAAGAGGAGCAATGAGGTTTTCATACCTCTGCTCAGAACTGAAAACTCCATCCTGCCTTTGGAAATTTGTTGCAACACCTGGAAATGCCTTATAATGCATTGGGGGTCTTGTGAGCTGCTAAAGGAAAGAAGCCTGACATTATAAACAAGACAGGTCTAGAAAACTAAGTTCTCCTTTTGGTCATATGAAAATACATGCAGGGAATTACTGATATAAAGGTATAAATCCAGCTAGTCCTGGATGCAATATAATTTTGATTTGATATGAAGTCAAGGCACATGGGGAAAGAGGTATACCTCTGATGGGGCTGAAGAATTTCTGATTTCTAATTCAAACCAGGGAGTATATTGAGTGCCAGTTCCAAGGTAAAGAGGGAGGGACATTTAAGCTTAGGGGAGAAAAGAGAATATTTTTAAAGTGAAGCATAGGCACTGGAAAGCAAAATAATAAAAGGAAGAATGCAGTGGAAATAAAAGCATGGTTTCAGGTGAAATTGTGAGGCTGTGTGAGGGAGTGAGGCATGAACACCATTTGCTTGTGTTCTGTGATCTGAAATGGAGTAAAAGACATTCAGTTCTTCCCTTTCTTTCTGCACTGCATCACTTTTCCCAAGAGCTGTCCAAACAAAATATCCCAGTTGACCTCATGTAGTTTCCCAGGCCTGATGAAGCACCCACAGCAGGGAGGGAAACAATTTGGCTTTACCTTCTTATCTCTGGTCAGGGTGAAGGACAGATTCTTTCTGATGGCATTCATCAGATGCTACTGAGGAAACAAAACTGAAATCTCTTCTAAAGGGATGAAGTGCACACTTCTGTACGCATCAAATGCACCAAGTTATCTCCAGATAATATTCCCTATTTATTGCTGTGTGGTCCTGGCTGAAAATACACTCTGAGAGTTGGGAAACCATTGCTGTTTGCATAACAGGCCATTACTTGTCATGGAGCTTTGGGGTGTGCAAAGCACTCAGTATTAGCAGGCTGAGGATGGGATGAACATTTATGATGAAATTCAAGACACAGATTGCATTCAGCTGTGAATTATCTCCTATCAAAAAGCTGTAGATCATATGACTTAAATTTAGCTTATATGAAAGACACCCAGGTTCAGAAAAGAAGCTGTAATATATAAAGCATCTGTAAGAAAAGCCTGTAGGGCTTTATCAGTGTATTTTAGACTAAAGATTCATTTCTGTTACCTGAAAGTTTTCTTGCATTTTATCTAACTTTAGACAAGTTAGATTTAAAATTTTTATTGTCTGGAAGAATCTTTTTTCCTCTCTGTTATTGAAAGATCTTTTGCACAGATTTACCTATCCTGGATATTTAGGTGACATATTGGATACCAGACATCCAAATTCTTTCATTCTTACAGGCCTTAAGTATGCACTGGCTGTCTTTGTCCAAGCTAAAAAATTACTAAGAAGGTTATTGAGGAAAATACCACTTAAGAACACTTTTATCCACTATTAGTAAAGGTACATTTGGTGAACTGCTCCGTTGAACTTTCAAAAGTCCAGTTGTTAAGCAAACTCCAGCAGACCTCATTTCACCTCAGTTAAGTACAAGTCTTCAGAAATATAATAAAAATGTGAATTGCTGTTATCTTGAAGGCAACAATTCAGAATCAGAAGATTATACATTTGAAAGAAAAAATCTCACATCTGACAGAAAGATATTTCCATGTTATTGTTTGAGGGAATAAGAGTGATTTATTCTTACTTTCTCCACTTCACACAGGTGAAGATCACCCCAGTGCTGAAGAAGATGAGGAAGTTTTGACTCTTTTGTATGACCCATTTCTGAACTGTTACTTTGACCCAAATGCTGTGAAATACTATGAATTGGCATAGTCAGAACATCAGAGGATATTATTTTGTATTCATACTATCTTCTAACTTCTTGCAAAATCTGACTTAGCCATATAATTTATTATATAACTTAAAACTTAAATTAAACAATATTTTTGCAACCAAATTAATATATTTGGCAAACAGTGTCTTATATTTATAGCTTTGTATTAAATTGTAATGCAGTGGAAGCTCACATAGCATAAAAGTTCCTTGTGTCTAAGACAGTTATTTGCTAGTCTAATTTATTTCCAATATTCACAGCTTCTATATGAAAACAAATGAAGCTGAATCAAGAAGGTTGGTGGTGTTTATGTATAGATCGTGGTTTTACTCAAATAAAAAAGAAAAAAATTCCTTGTTTACTGTGTATTTTGTGAGGTGCTGAGGGTATCAGCTACCATCTGCTGTAACAACACAGGGCTGAAGAGCGGTGAGGGGCTGGTCCCACACTCCAGAAGTGGAGTCTTGTTTCAGGTAAGGCAGGGAGGTGTGTGTGTGATTCATGTGGGAAGCTGTGCTCGGAGGGCAGGTCCAACATGTTTGTGTGAGGTTCTCCACTACACCTTGCAATAAAATAATGCAATTCATTTAACACATCTCTATTGGGTTTCAGTGCAATTTCAGTGAGGGCCCTAAGTTCCAACTTGGAGTTTTAAATTTCCTGCATCACTGTGCATTTTGCTTTTATGGTATGTAAAATAACTCTACACAAAGAATACAGATAAAGAGCACAAAGATCATAGAGAAAGAATACAGATAAAGAGCAGAACATATGTAGCATTTGAAAATGAAATCACTATATACAATTAATCAAATACCGTGCATGTATTTTATTTGTTTTATTTATTCATGTGCATGGATACTGTGTATGTTCTTTGATCTAAAATCCAGTTTACTTGACCCTGATGTTTCTGGCTGCTGCTCAGCTCCGAGCTGTGCCCAACATTCCCAGTCCCAGAGTAAATGCAGTGCTGCTTGCCAAGAGCATCCCCCAACCAGCAGGACACTTGTCTAAAGGGGAAATAAATCATTGAAACACCAGCTGCCAGCTATAGGAGAAAAGGTGTTGCTTAGGAGTTGTCCATGACACAAGAAGTCCAAGGAGTTTTGCTTTAATGGAGTTGAGTCAGTGGAGCAGCTCTGGAGTCCACCAGTTCAGTACACAACACTTTCCTGGAGACAGCTGAAGGGAATGTGAAAGTCACATGGCAAAAGTGATCTATAGGCATTTCTGGTGATTCTTGTTCTAAGTTTCTACTTGATTATATCCAGTGCTATCCCACTGTAATTATTTTCAAGCTGACTACTCAGTGAATTTTTAAGAATAATGTATTTGAATGTCATAAAGCAAGCTTAGTAAGCTCAGTGCAAGTGATTTAAAATTATATGCCTGTAAATTATATGTAATTGTAGATCCCAGTTAATGAATATCCTAGAATCAATTGAAAATGCAGTTGTTAATAGTGGCTTGGCATAAGATCAGATTGTGTATTTGGCTCTGTGGCAGGTACAAACATATCATCACAAATTGATTCAAGGAAGAGTAGCACTGAAATCCACAGGAAGACAGATACTGCACTGAGATAATTTACTTACCCTGCCTTAGCCAGAAAGATTTGTACCTGTTCTTGCTAATGCCATAATCAGTTTAAAAGTTCAATGAAATCATAATTTTGACTTTCAAAAATCAGATGCTGGCTTGTACATACTTGTGCATATGTGGCCATTTCAGCATCATTTAATGATCAGGACCACACTCCCTCTGTGTGTGGCAAGGGTATTTAAAATATGTTATTAATTTTCTTTCATAGCCACATATCTCACAGGAGAAGTTGGGTGTTCCAGGGCACCACTGTGAGTCCAGACTGGGTCCCTGATGCATCTGAGGTAGCCACTTCCTTGGGAGAACAGACCTCAACTAAATACTGGCTGCAAACTGGTGTCAGGGGGATTGTCTGCCAGCGCCTGTCTGGGTGGATGTGCCTGTCCTGGCTTCACAGCAGGCACTCACTGACCTGTCACACACAGAAGGGCACCAGGAGGCACCCAAAGCTTGGGCAAAAGGGAGTCCTTGGAGACTCCACACTCTTATCCCCTTCTTTAATGAGCTAAGGAGTCAGGTGAGTAGTGACAGTAGGTTCAGGGTGAGTCTGTTGTTCCCAGTTCACAGTCAAGCACAAATAGGATCTGTTTTCTTGTCATTAGCACAGTAGTATTTTATAGGTAAGCAGCTGGAACCTGCTCTTCAAAATCAGCAGTTTGGGATCCTTGCCCTTTGTGTTCTAGTTAGCAGCTTTATGTCTGCAGCATCCGTGGGGATTGATTGCCACGATGCTGTGAACAACACCTCTGGCTTGAGCAGCACGAGAGGCTCACAAGGGCTCTGGGTTTTGCTCACAATGTTTTTCTTAATCATCATCCTGTGAACCTCAAACTAAAGCACTGCTGACACACAGCAGGTGCTTTGTTGAGCCAATTTGTCAAAGGCAGCAGTTATGGCAAGTGATGAGGAACACGGAGATTTGCTCTTAGCAGTCATGTGCAATGTTTGAGGCCATGAGAATCACAGAGTTTTCACTAGAGCATGCTTTCCAACAGGTAAAAATACCTGTGTCTGGGCATAAAGTTTCATAAATGAAACTGCAGGGATTTATTTCTACAAACCTGGCATCAGTTATGATTTTGGGAACAGAAATTTTGAAATGCAGTACATTTTAGTAAGGCTTCATTAACGTTCCTTGGAACTGCATTAAAGTTAGCTTGGTAGAGCTGCTGGAGTCAGCAGATCACAACTCAACCAACTGGTCCCTCAGGCCTTTCTATGTTCCTTACACATGTGAGATGTAACTGGTATCTCTGCCTTGTTTCTCCTTGCTAAGAAACAGTCAACAGCTTTCAGATAGTTCAGAAGTAAGAAGAAATCTTTAAAACACATTTTATTGCTTTAAAACACATTCCAGAGCAGCGTGTTTCTATGTTGCTGGAATGATTCTCTCCTCATCTCTCATTCTTTTTGTCTTAGGTCCTTCTACCATGGTTTTCACCAAAGTCCAGGCAAATTACCAGGTTTCAGCCCTCAGGTGTCTGTGGAGAGCAGCAGCACTGAGGTGCAGATCACTGACAGCCTGGCACCTGGTGGTACCACGTGCACTCCTCCCAGCAGCTCTAAGACTTCATAATCTTGTAGCCAAGTGTTGTCTGTACCTGAGCCTCATTATGCCAAACAAAGAACACACTCTGTCCTAAGGCGCTTACAGTAAGAAATCAATATTGATTTTTCTCCTCTGCTGCCTGGGTTACTAGGTGAGAAAATATGAAAAGTCCTGCTTTATTATTCACATATTCTTCTGCCATAAAGTATTCTGTTCAGAGACCCATCCTCTAAACACTGAGTCAGGTGGCAAGGATACACAGGCTGGAAAATGCTGGAAAATAATTTTGCATCATGCATTTCACATTCAATTTTTTTTTTCCATTTCTTTTTTTCAAAAAAAGGTTTAATTTTTTTAAGCAATGGGCTACATGTAAAATGAAAAGACAATCCAGTCTTTCCTATGTGATATTGCTGATAATCACTGCTTTTCTCATGGTTACTATAGAAACTTGGCATCCTTATCTGCCACCTTTTTTGGCACTTGAAAAAAACTATTTAAATTCACTTCCCTGATAAACTAAAAGCTTGGCTTCACGATACCCATGGGAATGTGTAAGTGTAACAACAATATTTGTCATTTCTTCTTATTTGGTGTTTAACCTGCTCATTAGCAGCTGTAGAGGCATTTCTGACTGTGATGTTCAGGGATCCTGCTGCAGGGATTGTCACCAGCACAAATGCAGAAGTCCTGGATGAAACCCAGGAACAGCCATGAGCTCCCAAGGGCTCACACGCAGCAGCCCAGGGTGCAAAGACCTGAGCAGGATTTTGCTCCTATCACACCACTCTAAAGCAGTTCTGTTTCCAAGTTTGACAGTTTTCAAGCACACAAATAATCTGTGGGCATAAAACTGCATGGTAAGAGTGATTATGAAGGCTCCTGTGGTAAATCAGTGGTGAATCAACAGCCTTGTGATGTTTTTAATCCCTTTCCAAGTATGTGCCATCCAGTCTGCATGGCAGAGGAGAGTGGGCCTGGGCTGGGGATGCTGAGGAGCCGAGACACTTTTGGAGGTGAGTACAAGGCCAGTGCAAACACCAGGTGTCCCAGCTGAGCACAGCTCCCCAGCAGTTTCACATTTCTTTTGTTCTAAGGGCACCAGAATGATGCTTGTAACCAAGGTTGTTTTTCTAGTTCTGTCAAAATGTGGCCCAGATGGGTCCCTCTGCTTACACAGCCCCTGCACTGGTGTCCTTCAAGATCTCTGCACAGAAATCCCCTCAGCACTGGAAGAGAAAGGAGATGTCAACACCTGAACAGCTGCTTTTGGCTCCCAGCCCTCAGGCACAATGGTCCAGCATGGGCTGCAGGGGGGCAGAACATTCTGCTGGAGGCAGAGCACGGGGAGATCCATCCCTGCAGCTGTGGCATCTTCAGCAGATCTCGGGGGTTTAATTTGTTATCATGTTCTTTCACCAAGAGTTTTGAAGAACAGACAGGTTTGAAAGATTACAGAAACAGGTTACAAAACAGCAGAAGAAAAATGCTATCAAGAGTCATTAGATAAGATGCAATTTTACTTTTGCATTGTGGCTGGAGTGCTCCTGGGGACTAACACTGTGTTCTCATCCCAATCCTCACAGGTATCCTCACCTGCCCACTGCCAGAGAAGAGGTTCAGGCTATGCCAATGGTGGGTTCTCTGCACTGACCCATAGAGCAGCAGTAAAACACTTCTCATAAAGAAACCCAGCTAGGCTCCCAGTACAAACTGCTGGTGTACTTCAAAAGATATTTACATTAGACTGCTTAGGGGGTTCTTTGATGAAAAAGTTTATTATTGGATGATTGTGCATTTTATCTGCATGGGAGACCAAAAAACCTGAGGTCACAGAAATTACTGACGTTGTTTTAGAGCACTGCATATTTATTAGACCATCTGCTGCTGCTGCACTCAAGGCAGAAACCTTCATACAGGCAATCTATTCACAGCTACTGTTTTACCACCTGATGTGCAAAATATCAAAGCTCTGGATGCATTTATTACAGCACTGAGTAATTTTCTAATGAATACATAAAGTTCAGCAAACATCCCATGCAAGAGTTTCCTGTACATTAGGCTGCTGTTTTCTCACTGGGGCTTGAGAGGAGCCTCTGAGGAGGAATATCATTGTGTCAATGCTGTGAAATGTTAGTGGGGTAAAATTGAGTAATTCCAACTGTGTGCAGGCACATCCTTGCATGGGGGTGCCCATCACACTGCAGGGATTGAGCAGAGGAAAACAAGGATGGGCAGGGGCCATGTGGGAGAGTCTGGACACCCATGAAGGGCTCCTGCCATCCTCAACAAACTGCTGCTCCTCTGCAGTGCCACACACTTCCCCCAAAGCATCCAGGGTCCCAGGGTGCCCAGTCCCAGTGCTGCCTTCTCTGGGGTGATACTGAAGGGGTCAGAGCTAAACACTTGCTGTGAGACCCCCAGACAGGAGCCCAGGGCATCATGTCCTGAGCAGCAAACAAGAGATGTTATTATGAGGGATGTGTTTCATAAAGGAAGAGACCCTTCCCCTCTGCACAGTTACAGCCAGCTGGGACTCTACACTCAGCTCAGGGCACAGCATGGAGAATCCTCCACCTCTGCCTGAAACAGCTTCATCCTGCCATGAATCCATGCCACCCTTCATGGGTGTCTGCCCTGGCAGAGGAGCTGGGGGTGCTGAGGGCCTGGCAGCTCATGGTGCCATGGATACCTTGCAGTGCCCTTGCTGTGCACTACACCCATTTAAAATTATCTATAAATCCTCGTGTGCCAATAGAAGGAAGTGTCTGTCAGTCTGTAAGGTGCTCCAAGGGCTCATCTTTTACTGATATCTCCTGTTAACTTCCAGCTCATAAGCAAACCAACCCACAGCAGGTTCTGAGACACCCAGGAGAAGCATGTCAGCTCACATGGATCCATCATCCCATCTCCTGCTTCCACTTCCCCTCCAGAGCCACCTAAGAGCTACGCACACACACAGAGAAGGTATTTAAGGTATTTCTACCTTCCTCCAAGTGAAACAGGGGGCTTGATATCACTTTGTGCACTCATCACATTGAAGGGCATCGTGGGAACACTTTGCCACTGTTGCAGGTTAATGATGCATTGTTTAAATGGGAACGAGCTGTCTGCAGTCAAATTTACAGCTGGGCTTGCAGCACTGAGTGCCAGGCAGAACCCTGCTGCTGAACCACGGTCTGCTGCCATTGCCTGAGCTGCACCCAGCCCTGCTGTGGCCCAGGGGAGCTGCTGCCCCAGCCCCACTCCCTGGGACATGCCTTTCTCCTCCCTGGGCTCTGCTGGCTCAGAGTCCATCCATGTGCACCCTGAGCCCAGTGAAAGAGCCCAGTGAAATAAGGATAAGGGTGCTAATTCATGAATTTTTGCTTTCCCTTCCTGGTCCTCTGACACCTTCAGCTCTGCAGCCCTCTCAGCAATAAACTCAGCACCAGGAGATTAAAATGTACAACTACGTGACACCTTATAAACCACATAAATATGAACTGGCAAGGCCCTGTAACAATGAAGGATTTTGCACAAAATGTTCAGGCACTAATTCAGTCTCAAGGCTCTCTTTCCACTGCAGTGGGTATGCAGTGCCATTATGAAACCTTGACTGAATTATAACCCTTCATTCTTCTAGGGCACCTTTTTTTTCTATCTTCACAAGGTTTTGTTTTGACCCAATCATGAAAATAAAGAGCATTACAAATACAAATTCGCTTAGTGATAGAATTGTTTTCCCTGGAAAAATGTGTTATATGCTAGGAAAACACCTAATAACTTGTAGTTTATTTTAAAGCTAATGGATAATTATTATTCTGTGGAAATTTTTTTCCCAGGGAAGAGTTTAGTTTGCTGAATGGTCCCTTTCCATTTGCAGCACTGAAGTTTCTCTTCCCCTGCATTAACACGTTACCAGATGTTATCAGAACGAATGGCTGTGCTTTTGGCTTTGCATTTTTCTTTCACATTTTTGACAATTGTTTTTTATGTCTTGCATAAATCACTGTAACACATGATAAAGTAAAGCAGATTCAATGGCTGTGAATAGTTAATACAGTGTTTCTCCTTTATGCAATAGCCTGTAACTATATTTTAAAGCAGTTAAAATCTTTTATCAAGCAGACTGGCACATTTGTGTAGCTGGATCACTGAGCACACTCTAACAGCTCTTAAGAGCTCTCTCACAGTGTCAGGTAAATCCTTCTTAACTCACAGTTTATTGACCACAGTGGTTCTGGATGAGCACCTGATGCCAATCCCCTCCTGGGCAGGGGGACACCTGCTACCACAGCACCATGGAAATTCCCCAAGTTCCTCTGGAAAAACCAATCCAGATGCTGCAGATCATCACTGCTTCCACAGGGAAACCAAGCTGGAGAGATGGCACCATTTGCAGCGGGTTGGTGAGTGGAATACCCACGGCCAAGCAGACAGGAGCCCCTTGATCCTGGCGGAAGGAGCTCCTGGGAAAAGCCCCAGTCTTGTGTGGGATGAGGAGCAGGAGCACCTCATCCCACAAGGGTCAGTCCTGGGGAACAGGAGGTGACACCTGGTGCTTGGGGACATTTGTGGCTGTAACCAGCTCGATGGCACCCAAATCTGCACACCTCCTGTGCATCCCAAACACCCAGGACACCCCCTGTGCAGCGCAATCTGCAGTCACTGTGGGTGGAAGGGGGTCATTCTGCTCCTTTTAGAGCTGATTTATTACTTGTTTACTTGTATGCCTCACCCACCCTGCTAAAGTTGTAATTAAACCTTGTTAAACTGCTCAGGCCCCCCTCAGGTATGTGTTGTAAGATATTTCCTCCCCCCTCAAGAACCATAATTATTATGCACGGGGAGGGAAAACCTGGGTGGTGAGGAAGGGTGTCAGGCCAGCTTGGGTGTAATAAATACCTATTTAGCAGGCACGGGATGTTTAGTCCTAAATCAGAGTGTGTATTAAAGTGGAAATTGCTGAGATTGGTGTTTACCTGTGAAACCAAAATTGCTTCATGAAGAAAATAATTATAGATGCAGGCTCTCTAAGAAAGCAGTTTGAGCCTTTATTAAATAGTTAAAATCAAGATGCTGCTGTGAAGCCCAGCATCAGCACATTGTGTGAGGGCTGGCTGGGAGGGGGCTGTGAGCTGTGTGTGTTGTACACACCCCACAGAGCTCCATCCCACAGTTTTCCAGTGAACTGCAATGTTTTCTAGGAGATAACAACTCCCAGGAAGTAATATTAAAGCAGGTGAAACAGGGCACAAGGGAGGTGTTTTAGTACCAGAAAAGGCTGATGAGTTCAGGGAATTATTAGGGGAAAAAATGAAATTTATGTTAATAATAGTCATTTATTAGCTGTAACAAGACAGCAAACACCCTAATGAGGAGTACAGAGGCGCAGGGCTCACCACGGCTGCGGTGCCTGCTCCAAAGAAGCCCCTGACTCTAAAGCAGCCTCAATTCAGTGCTGGATTTACTCAGGGCCTTCCCTTGTGAAGCAGGTCCAGTGGTCACTACCAGGAGGGTCTCTCTGGGTGCATCCCTACACCTGGGGCTGTGTGAGTGCAGGTGGGGAGCGCTGCCATGCCCTGGGAGCTGCTTGGTGCAGCACAGGGAGGTGTTGGTGGCCGGGTGGCAGCTGACAGATGGCAGCAGAAAGCCCCAAAATGCCCTGCAAAGGCTTTTGCAGGGCCAGAGAGCTGCTTACTGTCCCCTAAACCTGCTGTGGACACAGAGCCAGGAGCAGGGTGGCCCTTTCCTGGAACTCTCCTCCAGCGCTGCATTACGAGACGGCTCTTCCAGGAACGCTTCCCTCACACTGGAGCTTTACAGCTGAGGCACGCTGGAAGCTCACCAACAACTGCTTGGATCTGGACTATTTTTAGTCAGTCCTGTCCAAAAGGAACATCTTTCCCGAAACAGGTGCTCCTCCTGGACAAGTGGCTTAGCATAGGATGTGGGAGAGTCACTGGAAGGACAAAGAGCGCTGGGTTTGGTGTGAAGCTGGAGCTGCACGTGCCGTGTGTCCAGCAGCAAACAGCAGCTCCCCCACCACCCATCACTGGTGACCACCAGCTGGAGGGTCTGCAAAATTAGATTATTTGGGAAGGAATTGCTAAGGTGTTCAGAACAGCAGCTCACCGCAGTGTAGGCAGCGTGAGGGTTTGGGGTTTCCTATGCTGAATGTGAGTGTCGTTAGTCTGGATTAACAATTTCCCCTTCCAAGGATGGCAGAGCTGTGGTGAAGGACCCTGGGCAGCCCAAAGGCCTTGACTTTGACTCTTGCCTTCACCCTGATTCTTCACCTCAAGAACTGCACCACTCTCCATGCAGCTCCTGGATGGATTCTCAGTGACTGTGGGAGGTGGGAACAAAAGCGGGGCGAGGGGGAATAGATGGATTCTTCTTATGGAGCTGCATGACAAAAATTTCTTTATACTGTTTTTCAGGCAATTGGCCAGTGGTGCAAAATGGCACAGGAATCATTCCTAAAAATGAACTGGTTGCCATGCTGCCCTCCACAGAAGTTGATGGATATTAAAGCCATGCAGTTTTCAAGGAAGTACAGACAGAAGTGCAAGGAGTTTTCACCCAGCTTGGCTCAGCTATACAATGTGTGTGTCTGTGTGTCTGTGTGTTCATTAAAGGAAGTCATTAGTTCTGTTATCAGTTCTCTTGAGTCAAACACAGGAGTCCATCTTAAGAATTCTCACCAATGGTGAATTTTTGGACGCTCTAGAAGTGCCATTCACTGATGTGAGAGCAGCATCGTGCACTGCCTCAGTCATGAGGGAATCTCTGTGACATGTCTTACACAAATTCCCCTCATGTTTGGCCAGTCTGGCTTGAAAAGCTCTGGAGGAATTTGCACTTTTGCAATTTTACCATTTCCTTTGGTAGCATCAGCCATTTGCTCTGGGGCCAGACTGGCTGTGAACTGCATCGTGGCTGAACATCCTCTGGAGTGCAGAAAAGGCAAACATAAGATACTGAAATACAGCAGACAGAAGAAAGACTTTTCACTCTCTAGAAACACAGTGCTTGAGCTGTTGGTGTGTTGTCACCCTAAGGGACACTGGCTCAGGGCTCCAGCCTGGGGTTTCACATTCTCAGGCATCTCCTCTGGAAAGTGAGGAAGGCAACTCCAGCCTCTCATCAAATCCCTCAGCCTGCTTGTCTCAACCAAGAGTAAAGGCTAAATAAACACATCTAAACAACTGAAAAGCACGTCAACATCCAACTTCAAAATAAAATGCAGTGAAGTGTGAAATTATACCTTTTATTCCATAAATCTTCAGCAAGCGGCACAGTTCTATAGCTTGTATCACGCTTTAATACTGGCAGAATTTAACACACCATGCAAAGCCCCATAAGGTAATTACATTTCATCTCAACAAAGCAACAAAATCCCAGCTCATTCAACCCCCTCCATCTGAGGAAGGATTATAGACAATTCAGCAAATGTTGATTTTTCCTGCTGATAAATCCAAAGCAGGTCACCAATGAAATGTGAGTGTGGGTTCCCAAGGCAGCTGATTTACAGGGCAAAATAGAGATGTTATTTGGTGTCCTTCAAGGCAGTGTCACCCTGCTTTCTGAAGCTTCCTGAGGTTTATCCTCCACCTAAAAGAAGCTTAAAATGTAAAAATTAACCTTGAACAGACCACTTTGGCACTTGGCAATATCCCCTGTGCAGGGTGTTTATGTGCTTCACAGCAGATTCCTATCCAGCTTTTAAAGAGTTATTTTGCAATAAATGAGGTTGTATGAGTGATGATGGAGATGATGATAGAAAGCCAGAAGAAGACAGTCACAGCCCCACATCCTGTAACACCAGCCATCAGTCTCCAGGGGTTTGGGCACTCCAGACCCACAGACCAGGCTGGAAATATTTGTCATCAGAGCATGTGTTGGTTGCCCTTCTGCCAAACCAAGGGTATCTCTGTATACAACAAACCACAATTAATTTAACTAATTTATCTATTAACTGCTCTCAAATAAAGCCTCCAAACTTTAATTAGACCATTGTGATTAAATGCAATTAAAACCCTTAAAGCAAGTCAACAAGGACTGCAGGCACTCTCATTCCCAAAGCCAGCATAAAGCTACAAACACACAGAGGAATGGATAACTGAGGGTGAGGACAAAAGCATCTTTCCCCAGGCACAAAGTAACATGACTTTCTATAATCCCTTACTCAGCCTCTGCAATAAGACCAGACCTTGGAAAGGAGACAGGACACAGTGGCCTCCTGAGGGATGGGGTGAGAGGCTTAAAAGTCGTAAAAGGGGAGAGGGATGCAATTGCCTGCCATGATAGGTGTTGTTGCACCAGCCCAAATAATGATGATGCCCCTCAGCAGCCCTGGCAGTGATGGGGTTCAGTGATGGCACAGACACAAGGGAAATTTGATGGGACACTTTTTTTTCCTTAATTCATTTCTTGTGCCTTGTTTCCTTGCATCTGAACCAAGCAGTCTGTGATAAATGTTGCACAGTGATGGCAAACAGTGGGGAAAAGCCATGACAGCTTCCCAGCACTTGGTGCTGTTGTATTAAACTCAAGGCAGGCAATGCAGAAATAACTTGCACAAGCCTTTCCACATTTTTTCAGCTGATACACCTCATGAATGCAGCTTAGTTCCCAGTTCCTTCCAAAAAAAACCAAAGACTTGAAGTGGTGCATGCAGTTGTGCTGCCATAGTTGAGTCTTGTGCATGGAGAGGTCAGAGGGAAACCATCACAATTTCCAAGACAGAGTGAATGGCACTGAGCAGTGGCAGCACAGAGGATTAAATTGTGCTAAGAATCACCTGAACACAGAGTGGTCTTGGTGGAAGACATAAAATTTGATGGGAAATTTTTATATCAAAAAGTTCACAACCTTTTAGGAGATGATGAGCAGTGAAAGACCAAAGTGAGGCAAAATACTGCAAGGTGAGCACTAGACAGGCTGCACAGGGCAAAGAATTTGGTAATTTTATCATCAATTATGATGAAATAGGATGACAAAACTAGAAATGGCTTTGAGAAACCAGGAAATGTCATTGGGGTGGGGGACAGCAAGGAGGTGAGCAGCAAGCAAGGAAAAAAATCAGATTTCTAAATATAAACCACATCCCAGTCCCTTGTTCCAGCTGTGGTCATTTCTCTTGCCCTTTAGACTTTTTGAAAAGCTGATACTAAGCTGTAACTTGAACAGCCCCAAATCCTCCCTGCTAATGGCAGCTGCATTCAGAATTATGTTCTGTAGTGAGCTGGAGTAGAAGGAGAGTTGCAATGGGCTCCCTGTGGCTCCCCAGCCACCGTGGCTCAGAGCGTGCACGGCGCCAGGAAAAACCCAGCAGGTGCAGGAGAGTTCCCTGAGTTATTTCCTATTCTCTGTCTGGCAGTAAAGACACAGCTACACCAGGTGGTAACTCTTAGCAGATGGTGACTTTTTAAAGTTGATTGCTGTATAAATGATACTTTCTGAGTTTGTTCGTTTTAATTCAGATTCTCAGTAGTGTGTTCAAATGTCAGAGAGCATCATATTTCTATCTTTTATTTCCTTTGTGAGCAGAAATCTTCTTTAAGAAGTCTAGGAATTACAGCTTGGGAGAGAAGATAGACTCCCTCGATGAAAGTGATCTACTTTACAAATGTTACAGAATACTATAAAAACAGGAGATGCAAAAAGCCCCACTGGCTTTGTTCTCAGTGGAGAGTTTGAATTTCTATTGCGCTTTTAAAGAGGCATTTTGTCTGCACTGTAATGTTTTATTGGATCTGTGAGGTCCATTAGCAGCACAAAAGTAGGATTTCCTCTGCTGGCAGCACAGGGAGGGTGAGGAGGGGGGGTGGAAGACATCTAATTAATTTACTACTTCAGGTAAATAATAACAGGACAACTGAATGAGGACCTTATTTACCCCCTAGATGCCCTGCAGCCCCGAGCTGGGGTGGCCATGTGCCAGACCCCCATATCCTGCTCTGCTGTAACCAGCTCTGGCCGGCCCCATGTGCAGGACTGTCATGCACTCCTTCCAATATTTGCTTTTCAATGACACAGACATACCAGAACTGGCTACAAACAAACACCCCACTGACCCAGCACTAAGGTCCATCACCTGATGATGTCAGTGCTCTGAAAATAATGGAGGTGACAAATGGATGAAGCACCTGTGTGATCTGCACTACTGCAGACCCCCTGGCACCACAAGACAGCCCCTGCCCGTGTCCCCAGCTTGGGAAAGATGTACCAGGTCAGGTGCCACTGTGGCAAACTGGGGACATTCAGAGAGCTCTGGTACAGTCACTCATCTGCCCTCTGCACTTCACCTCCCCTCAGAGTCTGTGTCTCAGCCCATTTATTTATTGCACCTCATTGGCAAAAAAAGGAAAGACATCCCCTGGCCAGAGGGAAATGTCCCAATTAAAGAGCAAACGATGCAGTAAAACAGCAGAGCATTCTTGAGAGCCGTGGTAAAAGCGGCCACCTCTTGTCCTCAATTTATGCTGCTCCCATCACCCTGGGCATTATATTTGTGCTGACAAGGATCAGTTTAACCCCTGCCTGCAATCTAATAAAAAGCTGGCATGGTGCAAGCATGCATAATCTTTCTTCAGTGTCCTAGAATGGATGCAATAAAAAACTGCTGCTGCTGCTCGATGGTCACAGCCACTGCCTGGAATAAATAACTCCCTGTCCAAAGCCAGCAGTGGGAAGGGCTTTGGATCAGAGGTTTTTCAGATTACTTTCTAATCATGGCCTTATTTAGGTCAGAAAAAACCTCTTAAGATCATCAAGTCCAACTGTTCCACCAGCACTGCCCAGTTCACCACTAAACCATGACCCATGAGTCACATTACACATCTTTTAAATCCCTCCAGTGACTCATCCTCCTCCCTGGGCAGCCTCTTCCAATGCTTGACAA
>VYZP01040013.1:1256-23210 GCA_013400635.1 Hypocryptadius cinnamomeus | reverse complement strand
AAAAAAAAAATAAAAGAAAAAGAGAGGGTACTGAAAGCTTTTGGGCAAACCCCTTGAAGCCACAGAGAGTTTTGGTAACACAGCAGTGGGGTCAGAGCAGACCAGCACCCAACCCTGCACATCCACGAGCACATGGCAAGCACATGTCCCACCCAGGGCAAGCCCAGCTTTGCTCCTGCCTGGTGGCACCCACCACCACCCCTCACTGCAAAGGGTAACCAGGACTCATTAATTCTCATTTGCCTTTCTGTGGAAAGAAGAAATTCTTTAGAGACGCCTTCCTGCTCTTCTTCCCAGCTCCTCACTTCCAAAAACCCAAAACTAGCTTGACAGCCCCAAAACCCACATCCCCTTTTAACCTGGAGCAAATTGAGGCAAATTGAGTTGAAGCAGTGACCAGGAAGCACAGAGTGTTCTGGGCCTTTCCTCAAGTTTCTTGTTATGAAATTGTTATGAAATAAAATCCCCTCTTTTCAGAGCACACCAATGTAATTGCCTGACTGCTTCCCGTGTCAAAGTGACCAATACTTTCTGCTCCTCTGGGAATGTAAAACTGAAGAAAACATCACTCATTTGGACATTCATTATGTGACTCGTTATTGTACATTAAACATTTTTATCCTTAAAATAATGGCCTGGCTATTACCAGCCACAAGATTCCCACTTCTCCCTTCAGCTCAAAGATGAGGGCATCGCTGCAGCTCCAGAGGGCTGACACCCAACACTTAGGGACCATCCCTCTGAGTGGAAAACATCCCTGCTTTGTTTGTGCCGCAGAAAAAGAGATGCCTTTTCATTTCCAGGCAGCATTTCAATATTCATTAAGCAGCAGACTAATGGCACATTCCTTAATCGCTCAAACATGGGCTGACGAGCGCGGCTCCGGGTCCGCAGGACTCAGGGATGGTGTTTTAATGGATAAGCCTTCATCTTGCCATCCTGGCTGCTGGTGTGACTCAGAAGCTAAAGCCTGGTCGCCTGTGCCTCAGATGGATGGGCAGAGGAAGGAGTGGCCAAAATAATTTCTATGTTATCTGTTATTACCTAGAAATCTATTCTAGATTTCCTCGAATTGCTCCGAGGTAACACCACCAAGTTCACCCAGAGCCACAGCAGGATGAGGATGGATGAATCCAGGCAGGGGCAGCAGGGTGGACAGTAGGATGGACACCTAAGAGTGCACAGCCATGCTGGCCTGGGCTGTGACTCATTCCCAGGGAGAGGCAGTCCCCAAACAAGCTCGCACGAGGCCACAGCTGCCACCAGGCATTTTCAAACCAGTCCAGCCAGTTGTGGTGTGGGCTTGCCAAGCCATGAACAAAGCTGACCTTTGCTGGGGTTTTCAGAGGGGAGGAGGGTGGTTTGGGAGGGAGATAGAACAGGACTGTGGTGTCCTCAAGGGCGAGGTGATACGATCCCACCAAAGCACAGGGAGAGCCACGAGACAGATCCTCGTGCCCCAAGAGACCTGGGCTGAGCTCTGCACCACACAGACCCCAGATACACCCCTGGATAAGCTCCCACAGTGCTTCTGAGAGGAGGAAAATGGATGAAAAGGTGTCCCCTGAGCAGGGCATTCTCACTGAAGCCAAGATCAGTCTGCAGGGGGTAGGGGGCTGTGAAGGGAATAACAGGACAAACATCTCCTGCTTTTTCTTTCATCCACCACAGCCACAGGCAGCACCAGCTGTGGGCACCCCCCAGCTCCAAATGCTCCTGCCCACCCCCCTCCAGCCCCTTGCAGGACTGTGCAGGGAGGCCATTTCTACAGCAAAGTCCAGCAGTTTAACACAGCCTGGTCTGCAGCCACCACATTTGCTTCTGCAACTTCCCCGAGGCAAAGAGGAATTAACCCGTGGTGTCATCCCTGACTCACCAGTGAGGGAAACACCAGGCATGGCACAAAGCTGCACATCAGAGAGACTGAGCATTTCCTCCCTCTCAGCACTTACAAGAGGCACTGATGTCTCCAAGCAATGTGGTTTGGCGATTTTTTTTTTTTTTTGGTAGTTTATCAACACTTAGCAACCACCAATGAACTTCAAACTTAAAAAATCTTTAAAATCTTCTGCCCACTGCAACATTGAAGTACAGCCTTTCCCAAAAACAGGAATTTCAGGTACAAGAAAGAAAGAAAAAGCTACTGCAGGTGCCACTCGTGGGCAGGGGAGATCCTCCAGATAACAGCTATCTGCAGAGGGCTGAATCTAAGGACAGGAGTGCTTTAAAGAGCAGCAAGTACAGGAACCACTCACCTGCCCCACAGAGAGCAGCCCCCTGGTGAACATCCTGTCCTTCCCAGCAGGAAAAATCCATGGTGGTCACGAAGATGAGGAGCCCCCGACTCTCAGCATGGTGCGTGAGGAAAATTCAACTGGAAGCACCTCACAAAAGTCTCTGTCCTCTGTAAGCACATCCTCTCTTTTCTTCCCCACATCCAGAGCTTGCTGGACACTCACAGTAAGCTGGCATTTCTAAGCACCAACCTTACACAATCCCAGGGGGAGTTTGAGCCCAAAAATGTCCTTTTCTGAGCCAGACAAATTGTAAATGAGGAGCACAGGCAGCGCCTCCCAGGCCCAGTCCAAGAAGCAAAGGCAGCTGAGGTGCAAGCAGGGCAGAGCAGATGGGGGTGATAGAGCTCACCCCATGCAGGACCCCAAGGACACCCAGACAGCACCAAAAAACCCCAAACTTGCTGTTAGCCGTGCCTTTATGAGCTGCAGGGGACCCTGAGGACATCCAGACAGCACCAACACGAAGCCCAAGCGCTGCTGTTAGCCCTGCCTTTGTGAGGGGCTGCAATCAGCCCAACGAGGAGCACCTGGAGAGGGGCAGGGCCCCACCTGAGGGCAATCAGTGACAGCAGCACGGCCACAGCTGAAGGTCATTGACGTCCCTGGCCAAGCTGGGCAGCCCTCAGGGCTCTCTGAGCACACCATGGTTGGTGGGACAGGTGTCTAAAGGATGCCACCTTGTCTCTCCCATCTTCCCTGTCTCTGTCCCCATTTCCTAGCTGCTCCTCCTCCAGCTCCTTGGGTGGCTCCTGGAGCTGTCAGAGGAGCCTGTGGCCTGCAGCCAGCTCTGCCCTCACAGCTCAGCCCCCATGGCACAGTGAAGTCCCAGCAAGTGCTGGTGTCACCCTTGGCTCGTCCCCCATCACTGAGCAGCTTCAGTGCCACTGATGTGCTCCTGATGGGCACAGCATGCTGCAGTGTCCCTTCTCTACAAGTTTCCCAGTTAATGTCATCCAGGAGTAGCTGTGTTTTGGGGACATGAGCTCTCTTTTTCCTGCTGAAGGTCACTGCATTATCAGCACACCGGTCCTTGTCTTCATAGCCAGTGGAAACTCTTGCAGAAAAGCCTTGCAGAGCACAGACTTGAGTTAAGCAGCAGGGAGGACAGACTCCTTCAATCCAGAATTTACAGAGATCCCCAGCAATGAATATTTTTGAAACATCAACACTGTTTTTTTCTAATAAATGGGGAGCTGTGTCAGGAGCTCACAGGAGTCCCGAGGTGCAGCGCTGCCTGCCTCTTGTGCAACCACCAGCTTTCAACAGCACAAAATTTCGGTGGAAGGTCACCAAGAAGCCCTCAGTGCTCACCTCTAATTGAACAAGACCTGTCCTGACCTCAGTTAAGGGAAAGGGGACATCCTACATTGGTGTGAGAGGCTTTATCTTCATCCTCCCTGCCCATGGGTTTCTCTCCATGCCTCTGTGCAGCCCATGGACCCAGCACCTAATTATATATTAACTAAACATCCTCTCTTCTTCTAAAGAAGAAAATACACAATATACATTTGCTTTAATCAGAGTTTAAAGGAATTTGGCACTCTGGAATTGTAGAAGGTAATGAAAGAGGCATTGCCAAACTAAAACTCCATGGTCTTTTAGCAACCCTGGAAAGGGATGGGGGGAAAAAGCCCTGCTGAGGAAAAGGTAGCTTTTTCCCACCAAACTATCCCTTAAGACAAAGCCTCCTTGGTCAGGAGGGAGCAGCTCACCACGCTGGCTGCTCCACTCCCTGGATTTGGCAGGAGCTGCCCGGGGGCTCTCCACGGCAGGCTGAGTGTCCACAGGGCACAGCCAAAACACCCCAGCCACTGACTACAGGTTAATCATATTTACTGCAGCTCTCTTGTTCCAAGGTTCTCAGACAAAGGCCAAATTCAAGAAAACTTAAAAAGAAACAGATCTTTGGAGCTGACTTATTGTTCATGCAATTAGGATGAGGGAGAGAATCTAATTACCAAGGACTCCCACTTCTTCCCCCTGCCCTAAGCTGGTTTAAAGAGGAAGTTCTCAGTGTAGTAACTTAAACTTAAACTTTCTGGTTTACTTTACTTCTTAGTACAGCAGTTATTGAAACAGCTCCAGTGTTTTCTCAGCTGCATTTTTATGTCGGTACTGAGGAAGGGATGAGATGGTTCAGACAAGTCAGAGGAAAGGAAAGAGGTATAAAAAATAAAGACACTAGCTTGAAAAAAAAAGACCCCTAAAATGTTTCAGAGGAGTTAGAAATGCACCTGAGGCTGCAGAGTGGTGGAGGAGAGGCCAGAAGAACAGGTCATGCATGTGGCTGTCCCCTCAGTTCCCAGGAGCACAGGTGGGACAGCACTGCTGGAGTGCCAGGATGGTTTGCCCTCAGGCCTATCCCATGCAGATATCCCATCCTGACAGGAGCCAGCAGCACAAATCCTGGTGCTGAGCCCAGCTTGGTGGCACCAGGTCTTTAATCTGCAGCAGGGGGTGCCAGGAGTGGCAGTGGGCAGGCTGTGAGCCCAGCACTGATGGGACAGAGCTTATGCAATTAAAGCACATTAAATAATAACAGTAACATAAATGCAAGGCAGCTGCTGAGCTGCACACCCTCACAGCCACCCCAAAATCCTGCAGCCAGCATCTCGACTATCCATTGCAAAAATGCCTGCAATTCTGAGAAATAAGGTGTGTGCATCTTTACTGCTTATTATTCTTCTCTCCACAAACCCTGGACCCCAATTCTTGAAAGATTTCCCTGTGTGTTACAAAGATACTCTCATTCTGGTGTTTTTAATATTCCAAGTGTGACAACAAGTATGTAAAAGTGGGGGTTGATTCCCATCCCTTATGTGCCCCATGAGGAGGGAAGACATGGGGGTGCATTGGGGGCCCATTGACCTCCTTGGAGAGTGATTTTGGGAGCTGGGTGGGGAGAAGAGGACAAAAAATGCTGAGCAGAGGACCAGGGAGGGATGCAGACGATGGAAAAGCATCCATCTCCAGCAGCCCAAACTCTTCTTTGCTCATCCATGGGGCAAAGGCAGGGCAGGAGAGCTTGACACTGTTTGCAGCGAAGCAAAACAGACAAAAACTCCAAACGTGCAACACGACACCTTAAAAGCATTCCCACAGCCCTTTGCCAGCCCACCTAAATCCTGACCTTGAAGGAAACACCTCACCTTGTCCCTGGCTCCGGCAGTCGTGCCCAAACCTGCCGAGGGAGAGGGGCCCTGGCCACGGGGGCTGCAGGGGGCAGGAGCAGCACATCCCAGCTGGAGCCAGGCAAAGATCATCCCCTTCCTGGCTGCACCTCCCTGGCCGTGAAGGACTCGCCTCTACCTTCACACTGCAGCGCAGGAAGCAATGTTAAAATATAAAAAATACAGCAGTAGCAAGTGTTTCCAGGATTCCCACTGATTTTTGAGGCTGCTCACTGATTCCGAGGCTTCCTCCTCGAATGCACCTCAGTGCTACTCAGAGGGGTGTTCATTTTCTTCCTTCAAAGTAGAAGAATGTCGGGATGCATGAAGGGAGAAGTGAGCTGGTGGCCCTGGTGTGCAGACAGCCCTGCTGCTGCAGCCCCAGGCTGGGGGTTACTGGAGCAGGTGAGGAGTCAGACCTTGCACCATGCTCGTGGTGAGGTGTGAAGAGAGGCACCTCTGGAAAGACTGCTGGCACCAGGCAGGACCTCTGCCACAGTCTTAAAAACAGCCCAAACCAACAAACCAAACCAGAAAACATACCTGGGGAGGTTCTGGCTGTGGCTGGGTGTACCCAGGAGCCCTCAGGCAGCTGATCCACTGCAGGCAGCGCAGCAACTGGAGGAAGCACCTGTGCCCAGGTACCAGGCAGCCACCTGTGCTGCTGCAAATCAGTAATTCCCTGTTTCCTAGCTCCTTATCCCCAGCCACCTCAACACACACAGCGTTCCAGCTGCATCCAGCCCCATGGCACGTCCCAGGGAGCTGCAGTCCAGCCACACCAGGAGCCATCTCTGGAGGGATGGCAAGCCAGGTATTGGGCATCACTCCATCCTGGATAAACCCTGCCTGCAGCCTCTCCAGAGCATTCCCAGTGACAGAGAAGCCCAGCTCCTGGGAGAGGCCAGCTTTCCACTGGTCCCTGGGCCTTTCAGGTGGTGCAAACCTCAGTGTGTGAGGGCTGTGAGACACAAACACATCATCTGCTCCCAAAAGCTAAAGGCTTTCCAGTGGCAAAACACAAGCACCAGGGGACACTGGGGTTTTTCGTTGTTTTTATTTTTATTTTTTTTAATAAACCAAGGTGCTGTGTGATGTGGAACGCTCTTCCCAAGGGCTGCTGGAACCACACACAGGGGCACAGACCCACATTTACCCTCCCGAGGAGGTTTTACAACCCCATCCCCAACCCATCACCGGCTCTGTTCTCAGCACACCGCCCCTTATCTGCTGCCGGAGAGCTGCTCCGGGATGCAGGAGCGCGGCTGTTCCCCTGCACCCCGTAATTGCCAGGCACAGGGAAGGACATCCTTCCCCATTTCACAGCTCCGGAGCTGCGGAACCACAACCGCCCTGCCTGCGGAGCGGGAGGATTTCCCCCATGCAGATGTTCATCCCCGCCGCCCAGCCGCGGTTTGCCGGGGACAACCTGGCCCACCCGATAAAGCAGCCGGCTCCCAAGGATTTATGAGGCTCCTGCTCCTAAATCGACAGGAAAAGGGGAGGTTTAGGGGGTGCAAGGCGAGCTGGAAATGGTCGTGGAAAGTTATCGGCCGGGTTTATATTGTTGGGATATTTATCCTTCGGCTTCCCACAAAGTTCGCTTTGGGACCGACAAGTGGAGGTCTCATCACTCCACAGCCAGGTGATTTTTTGGCCACACCGTGCTCCAGGTGCTCCTGTGCAGATTCAGGAGGAGGTGGGGGGAAAACACCACTGAAACACCTCTTTTTATAGGTCTGTGGATCGTGGTATGCCCTGCTCTATCAGAAAAGGTTGGTCTGTTGTTGCCTTTTAAAGGGGGTTTTAATGGGTGTTTAATACCTGAGCCCCCTCTGTGTGCCTGGCCAGCAAAACCCCATAAATATTCCCAGGCTAACTAACCTATGGCCCCATGCTGCTGCCCAGATGGACCACTAGCCCTGTTAGCTGCTGAATTTATGCTTCTTAAACAAAAGAAAGAGGTACACAGGATTTATTTTCTTTCTTAAAAAAAAAAAAAAAATCCCTCAAAGCAAGGAGTCTTTTACTCGGGGCCCAGCCAGGCATTACCCAGCACTGTTTTATGGTCTTTGCTGGCTGGGGGCACCAGTGCTGCTTTAAAAAGCAGCAATATTCCTTGCAAACAGTGGCTTGGAAAGAAGCATTTGGTTGTCAGAAAGAGGATAAGGAGGCAGACTTGGGATGAGAAGTTTCAAAGCATGGCAGAGACCCTGTCCAAGCTCAGCTGTTGGGAACCACCTGGAGACCAGAGTTTTCCCCAGCACATTAAAAACCCAGTTATTTCATGCTCTGAACTCCAGGCAGCAGCTGAGGTGGGGGAACAGAGCCTGATCCCAAAGTCGAGCTGCAGAGCCCTCATCCCATTCCAGTTTCACGCCCAGAATTGGAGAGATGCTCTACAGTGCCACAAAATAAATAAAATCCCCGGGTTTCAAATGAATGTATTTACCTGCCCTCACTGTTTTGCTCAGCCTGTGACCTCTGCACATTATGTAGGAGAGCAGTATAATGCCCCTCTGAAAAGCAATCTTCCAGGGTAGGGCTTCTTGTTTCATTTTCTACATTTGAAAGGACAATTCCGTGCTCCGGATGGCTCCGGTTGGCAGACAGCTGAACCAGCTCTTTTGTCTTTGAGGGTGTGAAGTGAGGGTACCACATTTTCTATGTTTTTCTGAACAAGTCCTGACCTTCCAACTCTAAAGCTGGAGGGAGAGTAGGCCTGGTATGTGGAGGCTCTCTTTTTTTATTCGTCCCAGCTGTCCCCACCTTGCATGTCAAGTCCTCCTCCTGGCTCGAGGCTTCAACCTCCAGCATGTGACAAACAGCAAGGACAGAGCCAAGGGCAGCAATTGCACCATCTTCCAACTTCAGAGGGGAGGAGAAAAACAAAATAACTTTAAAAAGCTCCAGGAAGCAAGAAATGTCCAGGAAAACCCAGCTAAGCAGATATGGTTAAGCCTCAAATCACTCCCGTTGTGGAGAAGTGCCACAAGCAAAGCACCCAGAAGTCTCGTGGTCCCTTTGCCACTGAATGTTTTCTGTAACAACAGCACTGCTGGCAACGTCATGGCAGCACAGAAGGAGATGCAGGGCCAAGGGCAGGGAGAGGCTGTGCAGAAAACCCAAAACACAACACAGATGGGCACCAGCCCAGTGCTTGCCCTCGACCCGCAGGGCACCAGCGTCAGAGTGGGGATGCACAGGGACCCAGCCCGCTGCTCTGGACATGAAACACTTAAAACACACCCAGGGCAGGTTCTGACCCTGTTTCACACCACTGAAACCCCACTGCAGTGCTGCTGGCTTTCACCACGGGCTCCCCATCCGAATCCAGTGTGAACACATCTTCTGCTGCCCCCCACCAACACCAGCTCCTTCCTCCCACACCCAGAGCACCGCTCAGCACCCTCCACTCTGCCTTCAGCAGCTCCTCCGTGCCCTGACTGACTTTCCTCTTTTTTATTTTAAGTACACAGCACAAAAAACCACACACAGGCCAACTTCAGAGATTCCCACTAGAAAAATTAAATACTCATAATGCTTTTTTAAAGTGAATTGGGCCCCTTAATTTGCATCTTATAATAAGGATGTTATCGTACTGGTTTATGGCTCAGCTCTTTAGTTTCTATCTCTCAGGGGCTAGATTTCCCCTCATGAGTTCAATAGATGTCTGTGAACTAATGTAATTTTTTAAAAGGCCTTTCTTCTGTGTTAACATTACAACCTTTATGAGTTAGAGGTTTTCCTTGCCCGAGCACGGGGTGTGTTGGGGTTCCAGAGCCAGGCTCTGTCCTTTCCAGAGAGGATGCTGCAGCCTGGGGTTAATCCTGGGCAGGGGGTGGGAACCTTCCTCACCTCCCCACACTGAGCCCAGCTCTCCAGTGCGCTCCAGCTCTTACATTTGGCTTAATTATGAAACATTGTCACTCGAATATTAAAATAATGTTTAATACACAGAAGGGAATAAGCCAGTCTGGAAAAATGCATAATTTCCCTGCACCTGCCCTTGCTCCTCGCATGCAATGAGCTCTGCTCTCTTCCTCCCTCTCTCCTGACTGCCTCCCACAGCAGGGCTGGGAATGCACTTCCAAAAAGCATTTAAAAGCCAGGCAGGCTTCTCCCACCCCTGCACCTTGCAGGAGCGCCCATCCTCTGCTCCGCTGGCCCCCGGCAGGCAGAGCAAGGCCAGGGTGGGACCTGAGCTCCCGTGGCCTCCCAGCCCCGAGTCTGAGCAGCAGCACCCGGGTCTTCAGGAGAGGAAAAACAGCAACAACTTGCCTAAATCCCAGAGGACGTTTTTAAACTTGCCCGAATTAGGGCCCAGGGGCGGATGCTCGGCGTTTCCAAACAGCTCCGCGAGCAGGAGCGACGTCGAAAATGCCAGCCCCTGCTTTAATGTACCCCGGGATCATTCATCACCTCCACACCTTATTTTATATTGCCAGACTCTGCTTTAAATAAGCTCTTTTTTTTAATTTCTTTTTCCCCTCCCCTTTAATCACTACAGCTGCAGAAGGTGCTGTCTCTTCAGCAGGGGAGAGAGGGAAGAGGGAAAAAAGTAAGGAAAACAGCTAAAGGGGGATTTTAGGCAACAACAACAAAAAAAAGCCAACTGGAGCAGCCAGGTGTAGAGCAGCTCCCAAAGGGATGTTCCTCCCCGAAGCCTCCAAATGGAAAAGCCAAAGCCCAGGGGAGCGTGCCAGGCAGGGAGCAAGGAAAAGGTCTGTTGGAAGGAGAACATAAAAAATAAGTTTTATCCATAGTGGAATTAGGGGCACAAGGGGATTTTGGGGATGCCCACCAGTGGGGGATTTCATGGACACAAGCCATGGAGCAAGGGCTGCCAGAGGACACTCTCTGCCTGCAGGGAAGGGGGACAGAAGTGCCACAGCCACCAGGCTCTGCTCGCCGATGTAGAGCTGCAGGAGGAGGGCAGGGAGAGGACAGACACTCAAAGGGAAAAAAGGTTTATTTAGGGCTCCATCCCCTGCTCCCTCCCTGCCCAGAGTGTCCTGGGTTTCCAAGGGCAGGGCTATACACAGAGTGATCTGGCACCCCTGCGGGCACCACGAGCACGGACAGAGACTCAGGAAGCAAATTCAAAGCCCCATTATTTTCTGCTGCCTGCTGGTGTCTGTGACAGGAGGCCCTGGCCACCACCACCACCACCTTCACCCAGGCCCTGTGCACAGAAGCAGAGAAACCTGAGGGAAGGGGTTAAGCAGCCCATGGATGCTCCGCCTGTGCTCTCACCACCTGGAGCGGCTACGCTCACAACTGGGAACCATTAGAGCTTTAGTGCAGGTGGTGGAGCCCTTGGCTGAGGGCTCTTTGATGCACTGAGCTCTGGGGGTCATCTGCCAGACCCCAGGGACGCCCCAGCCAGAGGCCACCCTCTGCCAAGGGGACCCTGCCACCACTGGGGTCACCCTTCATCAGCTCCGTGGGCTTGGGCTGCTCCATCTAAACCTCCTCATTGAGGAAAACTCCTGCCCAAGCCTTTGGGGGGTTCAGCTGAGCCACACCGTGCTGGGGGAGGAGGAGAGGTCCAAAGGTACCACCTTCTTCACGCCATTTAAATTAGGATGCTGCAAAAGGTGAAAATAACTTGAAAGGCAGTAGCCCCGTTTTATTAATAGCAAGTATTTATTAGCCTCCTTGATTTACAGTACGTTTCTGAAAGTCATCAGTCCATCACATTCTTCAGCACAGGGGCTGAGGTGTTTTTCTTGGTCAACACAATATGGAATATAGATCCGAATATGAGAAGCCAAATACAACCTTCATTTTGCATGCACATATCCCGCCGACGGGAGGCCCGTAAATGAGTCCTGTATAGCCCTTAGACACATGCAGACATTGGGGGACAGGTGGGAGCTTCTGTACATCACCACTGGAAACCTGGAGGGCCATGGAAACGGCCAGGGAAGAGCCATCAGGGCTGGGCCGACCCCGGGAAGCGTCGCGGCGCACGCACCCCGGCCACCAGAAAAAGGTGGGAATCCACCTCACGTGGGATTTGCTGGGAGAAACCACCCGCCCATCCATCCCCCTCAGTGCAGAATGTGATGCTCACACAGCACAGGCACCTCCACCCACCTGTTGCCGTGCCCAGCCCCAGGTTTTCCCCCTCCTCCTGCCCTCGCCGTGGGGTTTGGCCGCGGATCCGCGGCCGGGCCGGCATTCCCAGGGATCGCGCCGTGCTCATTACGGGAGGCCAGGCGAAATTAAATTGGGGCCCACTGGTTCTGCCATCTGAACTTCATCACTGCTAAAGATGCAATAAAAGTAATGGCAACAACGAACAAGCCTCCACCAGATGTGTAACTCTATCCAGTGAGATTAAGGAGTGAGGGCCGTATTTTGGGTTTAGGGGTTTTATTTTGTCGTTGTTCTGCCCCCTGCAACTCCACCTTGCCGTGGGAATTATTGATTGTTTGGACCCCTGCAGAAGATGAACCCTAAGAGGATGATTTTTTGGGGGAGAAAATTGGGATGGAGGGCCAACAATATTTGACTTGTAGCAGATACAACACACATCAATGGAATGATGACGCCTGAAATGGGAAAGCTGGGTGGGAGGAGAAGCAGAGTGACAGAAGAAGGAAATGAGGCACCACTCCCGTTTTTGAGGGGTGGGGGGGTTCAGCTCACTGCTCAATGAGACTTTTCAGGGAGGTCAGGTGAAGCTCCACAGCAGAGCAGGGAGCCCTGGAACAGCAGTGATGCTCAGCAGGTCCTCCCCCTCCTCACTGCCAAAAATCCACAGGTAAAGGCTCACCCCAGGCCTCACCAGCACCCAGACAGCTCAAACACACACAAGAAAGGAGATGCAAACCCAAAGTAAAGGCTAAAGATGGTAAAATAACCCCCAGCAGCCCAAGGAGGATGGAGCTTCCCTCCACCTTCCCCCAGAGCCCACAGTTGTGCTGTCACCCACCGTCACCACGATGCTGCTGGAACACAGTCACTTAGTGGGACCTAACACAAAGCTGGGGTTGAAAAAAACCAAAAGGAGCTTGGCAGTTTTGCTTGAAAACTCACAAAATCTGTTTTCAGATCCCTTCTGGGGAGAGGTCTTGCATCTCATAAAAGTCCACAGCCCAGATGCATCATGAATCCAAAACATACATTATTTTGAAAGCAAAATTTAAGCTAGACTTCACAAAAGGCTTGACCTTTGCTGCATTTTAGTGTCAGGAAAAGTGTGCTTAGAAATCAAACACAGCATAGTCAGATCATCTCCAAGTCTGACAGCAGCTTTTTAAGCCCAAAACATCAAAGTTAAGCCAGGTGATTCCCAGGAATCTTGTTCATCTCAACCCCCAGGACTGGGAAGAACATTTATCTTTTCTTTATTAAGAACCCCAAAACTTTAGGAGCTTTGTTTTCTTAATAAAGGCCAACCACACCTTATTTCCAATTTGGATGTGCTGACCAACACCTGGAGAAATACAAAATACAAAACCCCTGGGAATACTGCCCCTCTTGCACCAGCAACCTCCAGCTTTCAGACTAACAACTTCCCAGCCCTCTCCTCACAGGAAACCTTGGACTCTGGTTAATTGGCAGAAACTCATTAAGCTGCTGGTGATCCCAAGCACACACACAGCAAGGGGACTCAGCCAAGCCCTGGTCAGACAATAAGAGGACCCTGATGACACCCTTAATTAAAGCACACAGCCCCCCCAGGTCAGCCAGGGCAATGGAAACCCTTTGGAATCTCCACCAGACCTAGGGCTGAGGCTGTCCTGGTGCTCTGCAGGAGCCACAGCAGAGTCTGGAGCAGGGGCAGGGGCAGGGGCAGGGGCAGGGGCAGGGGCAGGGGCAGGAGAAGGGCTGGCAGCCAGGGAGAGGAGCCCCATGGCTTACAGGGGGCTCTCAGCACAGACATTGCACCTGTTAAGGCAACACGAATTCTGAAGATGTTTCAAAGTCCTAAGAGTTGGGGGAGAGTTTAACAACTGTATTAAAAAATAGACATTTTAAAGACTATTTGACTACATCTTCAGCACTTCAGGTATCACTTCTGTGCTTGGCAGAACACATTCAGACATCCCCACTTTGTCATTTCTCGCTTTTCTTGGGAGAAACCCTTCCCCTCACGCTGCCTGCTGATGGAGAGATGAGCCACAGCCAGAGAAAGCAGATCCCATCACACTTGTCCCACCAGGCAGAGCAGCAAAAGCATAACCAGCTAGCCTAGAAGACATCCACGAACTGAGAAGCAAGGGTCAGACACCCCCAGAAGGAGCCAGCACACTGGAACCCCTTACAAAGCAGCTTCCCAGCAGCCCTGGGCCAGGCTGCTGTGGATACAGACCAGTGAGTCCTGACCAGCAGTCCAGAGAAACAAGCAGAGCAACCCCCCTTGCAGCAAGTGACTCCATCAGCCCTGGTCTGACACAGCTGCCTGGAGCAGAGATCCCCAGGGCAGGCAGGAGCAGGTGTCTAACTCTCCACCACTGGTGCACTCACAATCAATCAGGTGCTTAATCCAACAGGATTCACCCTTCCAAGGCTCAGAAACCCCTTAGGAGCAGACACAGAGGAGGCAGCACAGGCTGGGTTAGGAAGAAACTTTAAAAACATCCCCTCATGATAAAAAAAGAGCCGAGGCTGTGCGTAGACTTTTGGGGGGTTTGCCCTCAAAGACCAAATCACCTTAGAAGAAGCAGCAATAGCTCCCTTTGTGCCCCAGTGCACCAAGTCCTCCAGGCTTCCAGTGTGGCACCCCTCAGAGATGCTCCTGCTGCCCACCCCAGACAGATTTTAAGGTACTGAAGTGTCTGTGCTTGTGCTGTGCCCAGGCCACCACGAGAAAACCACAGCCTGGGGTTTTAAACAACAAAACAGCAACCACTGCCCATGGAAAAGGCAACATCGTTTTTCCTACAGCTGTTTCACCAAGAGAGAGCCACCCCAAAGTGAGGGTCTCGCTCAGACTGCAAGCAAGGAGATGAACAGGAGTGAGACTGAAGTTAATGCACGAAGCCAACCAATCCACCGGCCCCTTCCCCATGGCTCGGCTCCATCCCGCTGATCCCGGCGGCCCGACACGGCCAGCCAGCCACTCCACTCGCTACCCAGCTGGCTTCTTTCACCGAATAAGGTCCATTCCCACTCGTCAGCACAGGCATAAGCAGCTACAGCCTATCAATCCCATCAGAGCCGGCACAAAGCTCACACATCACCCAGCTTCTGCTCAGCAAAGCGCCTGGGCCCCAAACCAGGAGAATCCTTGGGCGGGTGCTCAGCCCCGAGCAAGGGACGCGCGTGGCTGGCCAGTCCCTCCTGCAAAGTCTGGGAAACACCGGGACAACAACCTGGCAGCAGCAGCTGCCCCAGCTCAGGGCAGGGCTCTGCACTCTGCACTCCCTGGTCTGACTCTCAGCACGGCCACTGCCCCTCCCGAAACCTGCGCTGGCCTCGCTTCTCCTCGCACGGACACGAGCGGACGTCACGGAGCCCAGCGGCCCCAAAAGTACAGAGCTCAACAGCAGAAATGCAACACGACAGCTGGCATTCACCAAGGACCACGCAGGAGAGATGGGAAACCCTCCCCTTTCGGCATCACCAAAGGCCAGAGGCGGCTCAGCAGCGCTCGGGGTGCCCGGCCCTAAGCCCAGTTCCTGGCCTAGCTCTGCAGGAAAGGTCTGTCCTGTCCATGGGGGCCAGGCAGCCCCTCGTGCCAACACCATCATCAGTGAAAACCCAGCACTCGCTTTTCTGCAGCCGGCACGGGAACACAAAGTCACACCAGCCGTCTGGCCCTTGTTAGCATTAAAAATTAAAGACAGAGCAAACAAAACCTAAAGCTCCAACATTTATTATGGCAATTTCCCACCCACCCACAGACCTACACTGTGTTTTGCTTTATTTTTAATTCATCACATCAGATGTGCCTCCCGAGGAATGGCACGTTGCGGGGATAACCAACAGGCTGGGTTGTCCAGGAGAGCAAGACAGTCTTTTCCACGGGGAAAGGAGCCAGTCGAAGCCATCATTAAGCCCTTGACCTTGGTGGGTGGGTTTTTTTCATTTGTTTGTTTTTAGAAAATGAAAAAAAGAAACCAATGAACAAAAAAAAACACCAAAAAAAAAAAAAACCCGAAAAAACCAACCCCAAAGAAGTGTTGTACTCTATTACAAAATATAAATACGATAGTCTTGCAGGCAGGAGGAGCCCGGGGAGCGCTGCTGTCGGCGGGTGACTCCTCAGGCTCTCCCGGGGATGCGGCGAGCCAGCAGGACAGAGGCCACCTCCGGACGCCGAGACGCCGCCGGCCGCTCGCCCCAGCTTCACCTCCTTTCAGAATTTAAGTGCTCTTGAACTTCCATCCGAAAACTGCCAGACATCCGGGGCTCCCTGGGCGCTGCGCCAGCTGGGGGGGTACGCCGAACCTACAGAGAGCATGGGGACAGAGGAGAGAACAGGTGTGACATGGCCCACGGTGTGAGTCACCCCCTTATCCTACTTCTCTTTCTGTCTCTTTTCTGTCTCTAACAACTGGGACACCCAGCTGCCACAAAGGGATACGGCAGGATGGAGCCCTTCCTCTCTCGGGCCACGCTTCCGCATCCGGCATCCTCAGCACCACGCAGGGATCATTTAGGAAGAAAAACCTCCGGGCTTTACTGGGCAGGGACCAAACCAGCCTGTCTTGCAAACCTCCTCTTAGTCTCTCCCAAACCCTCGTGGGCTTCCCATCAGTGCTGAAGGCCCTGTTAAAAGCCATTGGGACTGATAACACGGCACACGGCGGGTGGTTCACGGAGGGCTTTTCCCAGCTCCCAGCACGGTGGATATCACGCGGCACGGATGCGCACGCCGCAGCAGCACAGCTCGAGCTGCACAGCCCCAGCCCACGCCCAGCAAAGCCATCGACTGCAGCAGCATGGGATGGGGCACTGGAAAGCAACCATTCCCAGCTCCCAGCCCCTGCTCCAGGCCTGATCCCCCAGCACCACGCTACCCACACGACAGGCTAAGGGCTGCACTGTGGCAAGGCCGGCACATCATCAACACACTCCTCAAAATCCACCTCGGCAGCCCAATGGGGAGCTGGTTTCCATGGAATTTACTTCATTAATACTTAAAAGAGTGGTTAAAGGGCTACTACACGTGAGCTGCCATCAGGACTTAGTAACCAGCTCCTTCCTAAGCCAGCTCTTCAGTGGGTGTTAACTGGAGTGTCTCCTTTGAAGTCAAGAGCGCCGTGCCTGGTTTCCCTCCAGGGAGGGCTAGTTGCTGCTCCTGTCTGGGCCCAACAGTTTCCAGGCTACTGTTAAAGCTGGCTGGGACTTCCAAGGCAGCCAAGAGCAGCACAGCCATCCTGGCCACTAGCACACCACCACTGCAAAGCTCAAGTCCTGCTGAGGGGCACAAAACCTTGAGGTTCCCCCACGCCTCCTGTCCCTCCTGCATCCCTGTGGCTCATTGGAAACCAGCAGCCACGCATCCAGGCTCGTGGAGCAGCATCTCTTCAGCAGCTCTGGCAAAGAGCCCTCCAGGCAGTATCACTCTCTCCTAGTCAATACTACAATTTGTCCATGCATCGGCCAGAAGAGGGTTTCAACCTTTATTGGAGGAAAAAAGAGAAGGAGGGATCTAAGAGAGCAGCTGGTATAATTTTTCTGTTGGGTACAAAGCCTGCACTTAGACAAACCCCAAAACTGTATCTCATCAGATACTCCACAGCCTCCTGAATGTCAAGCCAAGACATAGTATCTCTTATTCCTCTATTATCTCAGCCCTTGGAAACATAGTAATATGAAACATCTGTACCCTAAATTCTGGATACTGTTTCAGCACCTTCATTACAATAATCATTCAATTTGGAGGAGATTAGACACTAAAGGGTCTATGCCCACCTTCCCCCTCAAAAGTTGACGAGGCTTGAGATTTTAACAATAGACGCTGTTACCAAATATCATTCATTCCTAGAGACATCTTTTCGCACAGAAACAGGAACGTTTCTGGGGAGCGCAGGTCACGCGTGCACGGGATGCCAAAGCAGCTCGAGAGCTCGTGGTGGGGCCTGGGACATCCACGCCCCAACCCAACAAGCTTCAGTGGGTTCATCACACCACTAACTTACTGCCCCGGGAGAAAAGCACCACATTCCCGAGCACCTGCTCTGGTGTGGGGGTGACAGCGCGCTGCCACTCGCAAGCTGCGCCCTCGCCAGCCCTCGCCAGCCGCTGCTCACACAACTCCTCCTACAGCGGGAGCCGCTTCTCCCGCTGCTCCTTCCTCCAAACCAAACCACCACCCCTGCCCCGTGTGCCACGCGGCGCCCGCCGGGCTCCTTCCCCTCTGGGAAACCTGGAAAATTCATCTTTGGGAAACCTGGGAATCACACGCTCGATAAAGAAGTCAATAGTCTGCTTTCCACCGGTTAATCTTGTAGCAGCACAGGTCTACCTAGTGATGCCTGTATATGGATACATGCAGATGCCTGCCTATGTGCTTTTATACACAATTATTTCGTAAGTAAAACACAGTATAGGGAAAGGTAGTGGGATGACAGCCACTGTAGGATGGACCCAGGGTACAGCACCCGCTCTAGAAGACAGCCAGGCTACACTCGACCCCGGACACAGCTAACCCCAGTCCTCTAGGAAACACCTCCACCATGGTCTCACAACAACCAGCAATAAAAATAGGCACAGGGAGGGAGGGACCGGACTCTGTACAGGTATTTTGTGGCACAGGATCAAAAGATGCATCATCAAGGCAGCTGCAAAGCACATCCCTGCGGACACTGGCCCTCCAGGGAACAGCCCGTGTCCACGCCTGCCACCTCGAGCTCCCCACGCAGGGGTGGGACTCTGCCTCCCCTACACTGTGCTAGGGATCCCTCAGGCATCACTCCAGCCCCAGCCAGTGGGTACCACCCTGCTGAAGAGGAGTGCAGCTCAGGGGGCACTGCCAGCACCTTTCCAGCCCTCCCGCACTCTCATCCCACTAGCCCAGACAACAAAACCTTCCCCCCTCGTTTTCCAGGATTAAAATGGAGCTTTACTACACTCTTTCCAAATTTCTCTTAGAAAAATAACGTATTTTCTTTCTTTAGACAGGTATTTCTGTCTTTTTTTAAAATTCCAAACCTCCCCTTCAGAAGGCGCCGGGCAAAATACAGGCAACAAATGATGCCATCACAAGAAGACAACAGAACAATTGGAAGGTTTTACAGAAATCAAAAAAAGGAAAAGAAAAAAATAGTATTAAATCCATTACACTAGGAACAGCAAGAGACAATATCACAGCGGTATGTGCTTTAATAAAGTAAAGAGATGCTGCAACATGCAGTATTTGTCAAACTGACAACATATACAGACCCCTAAGGGGGGACAGGGGGGACCTGAACTCCGGATTTTAGAGACAATGCACAGAAACCTGCAATTCCCACCAAAAAGAAAAGAAAAAAAAATCAAAGCCCGGGGAGAAAAGAAGGGAGCTCCCAGCTCCAGCCAGGAGCAGGGCTGGGAGCTTGGGGCTGGGCTCAGTGCGATCCCAGAGACCTCGGCCCCCCGAGAGAAATCAGCTCCTGCCACGTGCCCGCAGGCGCCAGCGGCTGATTTCACCCCCGTCCCCAAAAGCAGCCGGGGACGGGGGAGCCCCGGGGGGCTGCAGAGCTGTCGGTTTGCTCACCTCTTCTGCCACAGACCTGCCCAACGGGGAGGGAAGTCCCTGCTGCAGACCGAGTGAAGGCCGGGGGTGCCGCAGGCTATCGCGGTGAGGGGGTCACAGCTCACTCCTGATCTAGAGGGGGGAAAAATCCCAAAGCTACAGGTCCGGACTGCAAACACCTTCCACTGGCAGGACAGTGAACTCCTTAGCCCAAAAATCCCCTTCCTGGGCAGAGGGGGCTGATTTAAGGCCAAGCTGGGTGGTGGGCGCTCCCTGGGGACTGGAGCGGGCCCCCCAAAACGCCCCTGCGCGGGACCTTCCCCTACAGCCTGCCGCTGGAAGCCACCTACAGCGTGTGTCAAATGAGGACACCAGAAGCTGACACTGTGTACTTTAAGGTTTTTTTTTTATTTTTTCAATAAAGGGACAAAATGGGTGTATGAACAGGATAATGCAGACAACTGCCAAAAAAACACAGACAGTGGTTTTTCCAATAGAACTTAACAAAGACCAGAAACAAATACAATAAAAAGCCAGGTTGTAATGACCTTTGGTCATCCAAATAATAAAAAAAAAAAAATTAAAAAAAATTTAAAAAACAATTCCCCCCCCAAAAAAAAACCCCAAAGAAAAATAAAAGATCAAATTAAGTGCCTCTGTTTTGAACAGAGCACATAAGCAATAATAAATAGTGACTCCCATAGTAAAAGATAAAATTTCAAGTTACGACAAACAGCTTTCATTACAGGAATAGAAAAGGCCAATAACAAAATATTCTGCATTGCCATTTACAAAAAAGTATTGACTCAAGCGGGCTTTCTCTTTAATATGCTTTGCATATGAAATTCTTTCCAATCTAAATATAAAGCACCATTTAGTTTTTGGCAATGAAAAAAACTGCAAAACGGTTTTTTCTTTTCTTTTTTTTTTCTTTTTTTTTTTTAGCTTTTTTTTTTCTTTCTTTCTTTTCTTTTCTTTCTTTTCTTTCTTTCTTTCTTTCTTTTACTGCATATGAAGTTAAGATGCTGGAATGTCGGGTGATAGAAGGAAAGGGACATAAAGCACACTACATAACAAACCAACGTTATTAGCTTGCAGTACTGCATACAGTATGGCAGCAGGAAAAAAGAACGAAAAAAGATATGTACACCCCTCTGTGACGGCCAGCAGCGTGACATTGGAACAGGTTTCCCCCAAAGGGCCATTATATGGCCTCGGATCTGTACAATGTCACACCTTTTTTGTCTTTTTGTCTTTTTTCTTTTTTTTGAAACATACAAATAATTTGCACTATATTATCCTGCCAAATTAAAAAAATATACTGTGGCAGCCTGTGGTTTTTTTTTTTTCCACTACCAAAAAAGGTACATCGATACCTTTTGAGAGAACAAGCAACAGTTAAAAATACAAGCTTCAATATAAATACTATAGTGCCTACACTAGATGAACATTTAATTCAAATACCATTCTAGAAATACAGAAAAAAGAGACCATAAATGTGTTTTAGCATAGGAATCAACATGAGTGTGCATTTTCCTATATTTAAGTACTATATAATCTTAAAACCTTTCCCCAATGCATGTTTTTATACAACCTGAAGAGCTGTGTATATCCAAGGCATAGAATTTCCACTACCATTTTAAAATGAGTAACAAGTCTTGTACACCACCAAGACAATGAACCCTAAAATACAATTTCCCCCTAAACATAATGAAGTGTTGTGGTTTTTTTTTTTCTTTTTCTTCCTTAAAAAAATTTTCTTAACATTTATATTTTAAAAAAGGTTTTGTGGTGTTTGTTTTTTTAAAATCCTTTTTGTACCAAAAAAAAAAAAATCCTTGCACTGTAGGAGTGAAAGCAATCATTCATTTTATGTGAGTGTAGAGTCTGTTTCCATTCACAGCGCTGTAATGTCGCGTCCGAGAAGATAAGCTCATTAGTCAAGTAAATGGCTGGCAAAGTTTGTGGGGTTTTGTGGCTTTGCTTTGTTTTGTTTTTTTTTTTATGCTCATCAATGTGTGTTGAATTTTCATTTTTTTAATTTTTTTTTTTTTCTTTTCAGCTTTCTTGCAACTTTTCCCTTAAAGTATAGACCTGTAAACTGGGAAAATTGTACAGTGCACTTAATTGTCCTATCTGAGCAGTCTTATTTTATACTCAACCTCTGTACCTTTGATTAAAGAAAAGATACAGACATCACAGGCAGAGTCAAGTGCTATTTGAACACCAACCGGGGCGGGCGCTAGCTTAGGAATAAAACAAGGAATCCTCTTCCACGTCAACACAAATAGCACACAGAGGATGGGAAAAAAAAAAAAAATGAAGGACAACTTTTAGGGAGCACAAACAGATACTGCTACTCTTTTGCTTTTTTTCTTACTTTTTTTTTTTTTAATTTCCTGTTGCTTCTTCCAAAGCATCACATTAAAGGCAAGTCTTATAAGAGTTCATAGTTGATCACCACTGTGTCGATATTAGCTTATACACCTGTTCTAGTTTTAAATGGCAAACAGTACCACATTGTGCTAATAAATCACAATTTATTTATTTTTTTGCTCCTCTATCTGTTACACTCGGTAAAATATTATTGCCAGTCTTTATTTTATTTTTTATACGGTATACACGAGGTCTTAAAGTTTATAATTTGATTGTCAGCTTGACAACCAAGTGGCTCCGGATTTATTTGTTTTGGTGCCAGAATCAATAAAAGATATTATTAAAAGTAAATATCTTCATAAAACGGATTTCCTTTATTGTGTGTTTAATGGTGTTGAAGGGCCTCTGCGCGTTTCACATTCTATTTAATCATTGATGGGGAGGGGGAATAAAAGTTTGGGGCAGGGTGGGT
>VYZP01040010.1:998-13620 GCA_013400635.1 Hypocryptadius cinnamomeus | reverse complement strand
ATTCATCATTCCTTCCTTCACTGGGGCACCCCACAAATACAATAACAGCCTACATCCAAGACATTATTTGAGACAACTTTTCTGTTCTCCCTCCTCCTTTCCTCTCATTAAGGCAGTAAATCCAGTGTGAGTTATCCAAATGCTCCTGAGCAATTAACTTGTGTCATCATTCTACAGTCATCAGTTCTAATTTATCCTTAATGAGAAGAATGTTAGAGCCCACGTGCACCTCTGAGTAAATACAAGGACTTGTAGCACACTCATAATTGCGATGCTTGTGTGAAAGTTAACATATATTAACTGAAATAGGCCCATGCAACAGAAAGAAAATAGTGACAATTGCAGAAAGGCAGCTAATGGTTTCCTTCAAGTCAACTCAGGAATTCCAATCTCACATTAATATAATTTTCTGAATTATGAATAAAAGATTAAGAATACTAAAAATTAAAATAAATTGAATTGTGCTTCCTAGCTGGTGTCTCAGTTCCAATTTTTATTGGCCTTCTCTTTTAATCTATTTTTATTAGATTTTCTTTCCATAATACAACTAGGGCAAGGCATATATTTGAACTGTATTCCCATCTTGATATATCTGTTATTTTACTTATGCAGAAATTACAAGATTTATCCCATAGGTTATTAGTAAAAACATATATTAGTTTTAAGCGGATCTCTTCTGGATCTTAAGCATTGATATTGTTGCCTTTACTAAAATTGGGGTTTTTGAAAGCTAACTCTGCAAGGTTTGGGTTTTTATTTTACCTTAATGGATTAAAGCCAGCTTAGGGCAATGTGAGATCTAGTCAATCTTCCTCCAAGGAACGTTCTTGGTGCAAAAAGTGAAAATTAAACCTGAAGTCTTCAGTATAAGGTGCGAAATGCAAAACTCCCCTTGTGTTTTCTCATCGTCTTCAACTTCCTTGTTAAAAATTTATCAAACCTACCAGTTATGAATATCAAGCACTACCAAAATGCATGAGATTAAAACATCAAGATTCACAGCTTTAAGAAAGTGTCAGCCTGAGAAACTGGATTTCTTCTTCCTGAATACGATGTGAGGTCTCCATTTTGCTGTGTTGGTTTTTAGGTGAGAGGAATACAAAACAGATCTTCAAGGTCTCCAGCCCCATACAGCAACCCACACCACAAAACAGCCCACAGAGGCTTCTAGAACAACAATCTAGGCTTCTTTTTTATTTATTTCCTACCCTAATTTTAGCAGCCTGTAGTTGTTGGCTCTTCTCTCAGGCTGAAGGTTTTTTCCTTGATCCCCAGTTGGAAGATACTTTTAATTCACGTACACTACTGGTAGTCCCCTGCAGGGGAAGGAATGCCCTCAGTGACAGACAGAGACAGTTCTAACTTAAAGCCTGTCAGCAAGAGAATATTTCTAATGTGATTTTATTTAAAATGTTTTACTATGTAGGTACTGAGTGATAGATACATGTGTGTATATATACATATACGTACACTGTGTACTTACCTATATATATTTGTATAGTTACACATAACTTCTCTTTTCTAAAGAAACCATTCTCAAAGGATTTAGGCATGACTTCAGTATTATGACACATCTCATTTTAATCTCATTTTCAACAGTGAAAAACTTAGTTTACCTTGAAAGTACCTACAACATAAATAGTACACCCAGATTACAGTCTGGAGCTAAATATACCAAAACCATATTCCAAGTGCATATAAAATTATTTACTCTTGTACTGAAAGGATACATTTTTAAGTCATGCATTATTAAAAGCAGAATTACTTTAAAGTTTAAGGAAGAGATTTGATTTTTTGAGGGGTGGTGGGTAAGAACTTCTACCATGAGGCACAAAGTACTCCTCAAAGCAGCCCCTTCCCTTCCCACCCAAAGCTTGTACATATTTCACTTCAATCACTTTTTTCAACCTATTAAAATAAAATTTCCACAGCACTTAGTACAATATGTAATTTTAGTCTCTCCTTCAGGAAGAGACTAACTTCAAGTTCCCTTTAATTTTTAAAAATTAAAAAGCAAACATTTAAATTACTTGTGATTCCTCCCCCTTCTTTTCCTAAACAAGATCTATTTATTCTGTTAAAATATTATTTTAACCTTTCCATCAGTCTGAAGTGGATACACACTCATTCTGGGATACTAATAATAAGCAAAGTAACAAACCATATTTAAAAAAAAATGAAAAATTTAGGACCCCTCCTTAATCTAGACGAGTCTTGTGCTCAGTCTAACATTCACACTCAATCTTAGATTTCTGTGACAAATACCAGCCACATTTAGACTCCTGCTATTTCTGTGAGGTGCACAGACGAGGACCTATGATGAGGTTTGTTTCTAAAGGATAATAAATTACATAACTGAAGGCTTCTAGTGTTACACAATTACTATCAGCTCTCTCTGGTATTTTTACTTTGGATATTTCCAAACATCTGTGGAATTTTGCAGAGCCACTTCAAGGGATATTGCAAGGCAGCAGGTTTGCATTTCCCTAATTCCACAATCATGTCTAATACTGGCTTCATTCATGTCTTTCATGATTCCATAATCATGTCTGGTAATGTCAGGAGTATGCAAGTAACTAAATTACACCAAAAAATATGTATTTTATCCTAGCACTTTCAACAGAAAATTTATGAGTGTTTTCCTTTGCCGAATAAGCTGCAGAGTGTATCAGCCACCCACCCAATGAACAAAGGCTTCTACTCTCTAACAATGAAATAATGACTGAAATTTAATGGTCCTTAAACATCTGTAAAGGACTAGAAATGCACACACAAATAACCAATCATTCAGGCTGTTGGAACAAACCAGACCTTCCCTACAAAGTGCAGCTCTTTACGCCTTCAGGCCTGGTGTCCCCTCTGTTGAATATTAAAATAAGCCACGAAATAAAGTTTCCACCCAGCCTGTTTCTGCTCTAGGACAGGTTCATCCCATCAGTGAAGGGAACAGAGTTAATAAAACTTTGAAGCAGGGATATGAATCCCTGCCCCAGGACCAAAGAAGCCTGCACCACTGAAGCCATGTGGTATCTCACAGTTTTCCTGGGGTGTTCTTGGGGGTTTTACTGAGGAGCTCTGTGCACAGACATATTTCTGTTTAAACACTGCCCAGGCCACATTCATTTCCCAGATCTGTTCTAGTAAACCTACCCAAAGCCAACTCAAACTCAACCACCACGTGCCTTGCAGCTGCAGAGGGGTTTGTAACTGCTGGGAGGCTCCAGTGAAGGCAGGAGGATGCTCAGACATTACTCAGCTAAGTAACAAAGCTGTCCATATGGATGCAGCAGTGCCTGCAGCAGCTGTGTAGTGCTCACAGAGTTGAGAACACAAGGGAAGTCCAAATTCACACTGACAAATCCAAGTCATCACCACTCGTAAAGAAACTGTCCTTTGTGCAGTGTCACCGAGAGAAGCCAGTTCTGTTCTCCGCTATTACAATACGTTTCCAAGTGAAGTTTGAAAAGAAAGAAACAATGATCATGGAATTTACCATTTTACTTTTCTGCTACTACATCTCAAACAAAAATAGAGATAATATTTCTTGGATTACATAAATGTGTTTATAATGCACACTAAACCAAATATTCTTGGAATGTACCTTTACCTTTAAAAGCTGCTGTTCAAACTTTTCAGAGCCAGCAGTATAAAACATGTTTTCATTTTATAAGCAAGTTCCTCACCTATCTAGTTCTGCAGTTTATGTCCCACCTCTATCTGTTTTATGAAAGCCAGTGGGTTTTAAAGATCTACCACATACCCTTCAGTTCCTTTCCTCTCCTTCATTAAACACATTCTTGACACTTTTTAGGACCCATACTGCACTCACATAAAGAGGATTTATGAATAAACATGTGAGATGAGCTGCTGCTCACCCAGACTAACACTGAAATGCAGCAGCAGCTCATATCTTCACTTTCAGAGTCGGGTGAGAATTCCCCATGGAATATGCATTGTGTAATATTTGACACAAACCTAACATTTCTTTTTGATTTGCAGTTGTGTTCTCTGAAAAGCACAAAAGAAAACACACAGCCTTGCAATAGAGCTTTCTGCAGTGCTGGAATCAGCATCCATGTGTTCCTGTGCACTGTGAGCTCTGTCAACTGCTTGGCTGTTTACAAATTCCAAGCAATCACAGCTATGTACATTTGTATTTAATTAATTTATCAACCATGCTGCTCTTCTGCTTTATTCAAAATCCATTTCCATGTGACTACAGTCAGCTCTCACTGAGACTATTTTTTCCCATCAGTAAAATCTGTAAAGTACAGATTAAGTCATTTTTAATTACAAACTAATAAAAAACTAATGGTATAATTTATGTGGTAATCTAATTTGTCATTTGAACACTGCAGAAAATAACAGTAGCTGCCAAACAAGACATCCTAGAAAATTGTTGTAATACATATTTGGGTAAGTGAAACCTCACCATACTGTTCCAAATTAAGGATTTCTAAGGAATGCAGAGCAAATGACAACAGCACAGTAAACACAACTCTTTGAAAGTCAATTCCAGACAATTTTGTTAAAAATATTGTAAGCCATGTAACTTTCCTCTACTATTTCAAAGAGTATCTTCCTCACATATTTCAAATCACTCTCAGGTTCTACATTCCAGGTTGTGAGATACCTGGAGTTAGAGGCAAAACTGACAGCAGTGAGAGACCCCTCCCTGATAAAGAACCATCCACCTAAAGACCCACCCACATCTTAAACTGGTGTAGGGTTCATTTCTTCATGAATATAGAACATTTCCTACAGCTTCAGAGTTTTGATTCAGCATTAAACTGTAAATTATGTGCAACAATAAAAATTGTGTAACTGCTGGTTTTTGTGGGCTGGAGGTGTGTTTGGGCATAAAATGGGGCTGAGATGAGATGTGTGCAGAGCTGTGAAGGCAAAAGCATGAAAAGCAGCACTTATAAGTGCAAAGCAAGAGTCTGAGATAGCCTTTTCATGAATCCACAAAGTTGTGTTAAAAACTAATTTTGGCAAATAAGGGATAAGTTGTGCATTCTACAGCTGAAAGCTGGAACTGTTTGTGCAGCTGTGCCTCATCAGTACCAAAAGCACTGTCCATAACACAGGGCTCTGACACCATCACCTAAGCTCAGAATATTTGAATTTTCCAAGACTTTTAGCTAATCTCTGCCAAGAATGAATGCACTCTTTCTTCTACTAAATGGTCAGTCTTTATTAAAAAATACTATTTTGGGTCACTAGTCTTTGTTTTGTGAATCTTGAAGTGTTTTGATATTATTTCCTATGATGTTACGTAACTACTCTGAAGTCTAAAAAAGTATATGACACTGGAAAGAATTTCAATATTTTCTCAGTAAAAAAAATATCTTCAAATGTGTTATAGTGACTGAGAAGGAAAGAAAAATGAAACCATCCCCAAAACACTTGGACAGGTATTCACATCGCTGCTGTTTACATATCTCCTTAATTTCAACACATCACAAACTGGCCTGAATACTTTTATCCCATGCATATTATATGGTAAATTTATTAAATATTGCTGAAACTGAAAACTTCAACATAGAAAATTGTTTCCCAAAGCTAGGTCTGGCTTACCAAGGATCCAGCAACTTCAGAAGGAACTGTGTAGGTACTGCACAGCTCACTTGGCAAAACAATGTGAACTTCTCAGCTCCTGTGGATATTTGTCCTGGCTTTCTTTCATGGATTCAATTTTACATGAGAAAGACTGGATATGAAATTATGCTTTCAGATTGTTAAGACCCTCATTCACACACACTTCAGGAAAAAATTTAACCTACAATTGCAAAGATGTCAGAGAAATAGCCTAAATATAATTTAAAATTTTAAGCAAAACTTTTGGATCCAAAAGCATTTCACACAGTATCTCCACATTAATCTGTACACTGTGCCAATCTGTATAAAACCAACTGTGAAAAATATCACATTATACCATTCTCAGCAGCTTCCTACATTCTTTACATTTAGGAGTGCACTGGAATGACAGAGGGATTGCAAAAGATTTTGATTTACAAGCAGGAAACCACAAAATATTTTACTTTCTTATCCCAACTTTCACAAGCTATAGACTTAAAAGAAAAATAATTGCATTAAAAAAAAAAAAGTAGATTTTATTGATGTGTGTACTTGCACATGGAAATTAAGATACATATTATATGCTCTTTATCTCCATTAACATACTGACATATTCCTCAAAAAAAAACCCCAAGAACAAAGCATATTTTTTAGGAGGTTTGATTACTCATTTCACTCTGCAATGGTGCAGGAATAAATTGATCAATTACAACGCTGAGTATCACAAACTACTGGGTTATACTTGCCTGATTCAGTGTTCAGTCAAGTAAGTAGAAATCAAAGAATGTTGTTAAGATGTTAATCAGACCTTTGCCCTTCAGGTTCAATACCACAACTTTGTTCTGTAAATTCATGGAAAATCTGAAGTTTTTGTTTTAAGGAAAAAAAAAAACCTGAAACTTTCAGCCTGATTACAGATTATGCTGTTTTAAAAATTGTATTCAATTACATAGCCAAAATAGTAAGAAATATCTGGCCTGTGGAACTGAAAAAAGCTTCAGCAGAGTGTAAAATTCAGTCTCCTTCATCTATAGTTTGGTCTTGTATTTTCAGAGACCCCGAGGAAGGCAAGGAAATGATGAAATCTGACTTATTATGATATTATATTATATTAAAGAACACTATACTAAACTATACTAAAGAATACAGAAAGGATACAGACAGAAGGCTAAAAGATACTAATGAAAAACTCATTACTCTCTCCAGAGTCTCAACACAGTTTGACCGTGACTGGTCATTAAGTAAAAACAATTCACATGAAACCAATGAACAATCACCTACCACATTCCAAAGCAGAGAAACACAGGAGAAGCAAATGAGATAATAATTGTTTTCCTTTTTCTCTGAGGCTTCTCAGCTTCCCATGAGAAGAATCCTGGGCAAGGAGATTTTTCCAGAAAATATGATGGTGACAGTGATAGAATCACAGAACGAACTGGGCTGGAAAAGACCTTCGAGATCATCAAGTCCAACCTATGACCTAACACCTCATCACCTAAACCACGGCACTGAGCACCGCATCCAGGCTGTTCTTAAACACATCCAGGGACAGTGACCCCACCACCTCCCTGGGCAGACAATTCCAGTGCCCAGTCACTCTTTCAGTGAGGGATTTTTTCCTGATGTCCAACCTAAACTTCCCCTGGTGCAGCTTGAGGCTGTGCCCTCTTGTTCTGTCAGGGGTTCCCTGGGAGAAGAGTCTGACCCCACCTGGCTACAGCCACCCTTCAGGGAGTGGTAGAGCAGGGGGCCCTCCAAAATAAAAGACTGATACTTCTAGGGCAAGCAAGATGAGGCTCCCAAGTGCCTGCTGGGTGCTGCCCTTTGGCCACAAGAAGTCCCTGCAGCTCCCAGCTGGGGCAGAGGGTGTGGAAACACTCCCAGCAGGAAAGGCCCAGGGCTGCTGGTGGACAGGGGCTGAAGCAGAGCCAGGTTTGCCCAGGTGGCAAGCAGGCCAATGGCCCATGGCCTGTGTCAGCCATGGCATGGCCGGCAGGAGCAGGGCAGGACTTGTGGCCCTGTGCTGGGCACTGGAGAGGCCACAGCTCCAGTGCTGTGTCCAGCTGTGTGCCTCTCAGTTGAGGGGCTGGAGGGGTGCAGGGAAGGGAACAGAGCTGGGGAAGGGTGTGGAGCTCATGTCCTGTGCAGAGGGGCTGAGGGAGCCTGGAGGGGCTCAGCATGGAGGAGGTGGGGACAGGGACACCTTCTCCCTGTTGGCACCTCCGTGCCAGGAGGGTGCAGCCAGGTGGGCCCTGCTCCCAAGGAACAAGGGACAGGACAAGAGAACTTGAAATTGGCTACTAGGAAAACATTCTTCACCCTCTGGTGGTCAGGCTGCCCAGGGCACTGCTGGAGTCACTGTCCCTGGAGGGATTTAAAAAAGGTGCAGATGTGGCATTGGGGACATGCCTTAGTGGTGGCCTTGGGAGTACTTGGACTCGATCTCAAAGGTTTTTTCCAACCCAAATGATTCAATGATTCTACAAAAAGGGAAAAAATAAACATTGCTGGAGTATGCATGGGCTACAAGGGAAAAGTGTGGTTTTGTTTATACTTCTCAATAAATAACAGAAAAATTCCTGTAATAAGCTTTGTTATTTCAACACACACATTGCGCCTTTTTGCTACTACTACCTTTGTCATGAGAAGGAGGTATCAGAATTATCATTCTTGATATTTCTGACCTTTTCAGTACTCAGTAATGTTTAGATTGACTGTCAGTTCTACCTCTTCTTCAGAGGTTACTAAGGCTGTAGCCAAAGAAAAATGCGAATTGCCAGCAAGTCAAATTACAGAACATTAATAAGGTCAAAGCAGTACAGTTTATTATCATCTATCACAGAATACATGAAACATTAACGCTGTGCTACTTCATTTTCACGACAATAATTGTTAAGAGACTTTCCCATGCAACTTATTCTCATTACAACTTTAAAATTACATTGTGATTTGTAATCCTGTAGCCCTCTTAAAATTTGTCTCTCTCTAAATATCTTATTTCAAACTGCACAGAGCTGCCCATGAAATATTTCCAAATAAAGTGTTTTATTTGCACTTCAGAGTTTCACTGAAACTAATGGAAAGTAGACTGAGGCACATTAGCAGGAAGGCTGTAAGACAAAATGCTATTTCATATGCTGGCAAAGCAAGAGATTGAGCTAAAGGCCTCCTTCCAACCTACTCAATTGGAATTATTCTCTGTTACTCTGAAGATCGAAACACAAGCACTGTCTGTGAATCCCTACTTAAAGCAGAGTGCATTTTATAGGGAATGGTAATGGTTGATGCACCCTGGTCTAGTGGGAGGTGTGGTCTAGAGGGGTGGAATTGGATGATCCTTAATGTCCCTTCCAACCCACACCACTCTGTGCTTCTGTGAAAAGCTTTCAGCATTACAGCACCAGGAGACAAGGTTTTCTCTCCCAGTCCTCAGTATGATATAGACTGCCCAGCAAAAACTATACATTTCTCATAAATTAATTTATTCTTCCAAAAGCTAATTGGCTTCAGGATTACCTAGCTTGACCTCTGAGATAATAAAGAATGGATTTTCAGATCAGTGCTAAGAAATCATATATATTGTTCTATATTAGCAAGTTGCATACCAGGTCCCCATGCAATAGGGTGAACGTTAACCTTAATTTGCTCAGCAAATATTCAGAGAAGCTTCTAAATTATATTTTATATAGGGAATACTTTTCTCTGAACAATAAAAATATCACTTTTATTCAGAGCACCAGGATTTGAAAGCAAAAGTAAATATAATTGAAAGTTAATTATTTCCTATACACTAAAGTAAATAGACAATGCTTAAGTGTTGATATAGATTCCATTATATCTATTTTTTATATATTTTTTTTTCCATTATATCTAGATCCATTTATGAAACACAGTGTGTTTCTCATTTTGAAGTTAAGAAAACCCTCCTCTTTTTGGTGGTTGTTTTTTCATTCTAACTTTCCTGATTTAAGACAGTTTATTGTGAGTTCAGGTGGACTGTACAATTTAGGGGCTTCAGTTAATGGGGACTTCACTAACTCCATATTCATAGGACCTTTCATGTGTCCCTAGTTCACAGTGCCTGCCTTATGAGCAGGTATCCCCTGCTTGGCCTTGGAACAACATTATTTAACATCAAGCTTTTAGGGATAACTAAGGATAACTTAGCAATAACATTGCTTTGAGGGAATACTGCCCAGCTTTATGCAGAATCCATCTGCTGAGATGGAAGCAGGAAAAGGCAGAACAGGAAAATAAATGAGGAAAAAAGGAGAGCAGTCATATTCTATTTTTAGGTAGCTAAGACTTCCTCAATATACTGACATTCCATAGTTTGGGCTGGAACCTAGAAAGCAATAATCTGTTATCTGCATGGCAGTGAAATCCCCATCACCAGAACTTAGGTGTCTGCATCCTCTTCTGCAGTTGCTCAAAACAATCATTTTGGATTAAGGCCTTCATGGAATCAGAATGGCACAGTCTATGCCCATTCTGCTGGACATGCCTTCACTTTCAGTTCATACATTCTCCTTCCCACTTCTCCCCACTCTTGGCAAACCCCCAGTTGCCAGCCTTGCCACGTGTTGTAGGTGACTTCTTGAAGCCCAGACACACAGCTACAGGCTCTGCCTTCTCAGTGAGGCTCTTACAGGACTCCCAGCTCTCTGCTCTGCCTCCTCCCCTGTCACAGAACCACACTCCTCCCACGTGTAGAAGACCTTTGTAAGATGCATCAGTAAAATGACCTTACAATTCTGTTGAAGCTGGGTCGTTAACACTAAGTTACAAATTCTGAACTTGTTGAGTGAACCCAAAGAAGGACTGGAAAAACAAGCAGCCAGGACTTTGTAAAGCATTTGTGCTATTGAAATAGTTAATATATCATACAACCACAACCCGAGGCTCTTCCATTTGGACAACTGCACATAAATACGTACTGAAAACTCTCAGTTTCACTGTGGCAGTGAAAACCACTGAGTATTAACATGTTTGAGGCTGTAGGGAAAGACTAGATACAGCAGTTCACAAGTGCCTCCTGCACAATAAACTACAGCAGCTCTCCCCTGAATTCAGTCACTCAGCTCCCAGTTCCAACATCAGCTGAAGAGCAGAGGGGGATCTCTCAAAGACAACTGATTTTATAAAGGTACAGTCATAACATTTATGAGATACTTGCAAAGCATAAAAACTACTCACAAATCTTCGCTACAGGAGTAATTTCGCAATTAAATTTGGACAAGCTGAGTTACTTTGGGAGTGGTATCCCTGTCTCCAAGCCCTGCATGCTAACCTGGGCTCATGGGAGCAGTGTGAGCACATCCAGCTAAGAAACACTCTCCTTTCTGAATAAAATCAATTCTGAGCAGAACGTTTGGAGTGACAAATTATCTTTCATGACAACTGGTCAAAAGTGTAGCCAGGTCACCATTTTATTATGAACATATAAAATAATTCTTTTAGCACGTTAGAATTCAATTGCTCACCCGGGAATGATCAAAATTAATTGGTTTTAGTGTAACTATGGGATTTTGATACTTCTGTTCTTAGGTTTAAAGCATGTAATGCAGTAAGAGGACCTGAATCACAAATCTGTCCAAAACTCTGTCCTTATATTAATAGATTTTGCATTATATTGACTCACAAAAAAATTGTATGAAATGATGCCAGACTGAAGAAGGTTTTCATGACAGCTCCCCCATGCCAGTGTGCTAACACCACTGTACACACTCTGTCTGGCAGTAATTTGCTGAATGTAGCTCCTATTAGCACAGCATGTAAAAACCCATTTTCCTTTTCATTTTTTAAGCACTGTAGTGTCATACTACTTGATAATTCACAATTACACTAGAGTTTGCAAAGCCTTTTATTTTTGTTTTCCCAAATAAAAAAAAAAAAATCTTTTACTTTTCTAAACTGCAATTTTTCACTTGTGGATTTTTTTTTTGTTGTCATGATCCAAGTCTGTTGCTTTTCATGAAATCAAACTAATTGGAGCTCTTCTCTGACAAACATGATAAATGGCAGGTTTCTTTTACAACAGAAACCATTTAGAATAGTATTAAAGGATTAATTTTCTGGTTTTATCCATCTCTATGGTAAGTGTGGGCATAACACTCAAAACAGACTTATACCTGAGAAGCAGATTGCAAGATTAAAATATTATATAATATATAAAAATTCTAATAGCAAACCTAACCCAAAATTATGCTTTTTCATCCAACACTTCTCCTCCCTTAAGAAGCACCTGAGTAGGAAGGGACAATGTGAGAATTAGGAAATGAAAATCTGTGGGTTTGTGTTAGTTTTCTTTAAATAATAGCCTAAAAATAAAATGAGCTCCTAGTAGATTTAAAGTGTTTTTAAAAAGACCAAGTTATTATATTTACAGTTCTGAGTGCTTCCTTTCTTTTGCCCATGAACAAATTAAACCGACTTTTTCCATCTTGCTTTTTCAAGTATTGAAAAGGAATTGTTAAATCCTTATAAAAACATGAACAGTCCAACGGTCTCTAAAACATAAGATGAACAGATGACCATTAGAATTAAATCAATCCAACTTTGAAATATGCATTAGGGGTATAAAACTATTACTATTCTGTCATACATTAGCATTAAAATAAAACAAGTTCTGACTGTCATTTCAAAAATAAAATGGGTATTTTTTAGGTAAAATCCTCATTAAAAATAAAAAAAAGGAAGCACCACCTATTTTCTCTTTTTACATGAATATTCAGCACAAGCTACAGCTCATGCCATTCCCTGCTCCTGCAGTAATTAAGTATTCAGACCAGTAAACAGCTCGGTTGGAATGATTTTATGACAAATGACCAAAACCATATCAACCATAAAAACCCAGCCCTTCCCAATTCCCTGAAGCCCAGGCAGCTCAATCACTGGGAAATCAGAGGGGAACTCCCACTCCCTGCACATCAGCCTGGGGACAGCTCCCCTCCACTGCCTTCCACACACAGGAAACAAAGAGGAGCAAGGAGCCTTCAGAAGCCTCACAAAATAAAGGACAGAATATTTGAAAAAAAACCAA
>VYZP01039994.1:0-14770 GCA_013400635.1 Hypocryptadius cinnamomeus | reverse complement strand
AAATATACATCTGTTCATAAATGAAATAATGCATCTGTATTGGGCAGACACACATTATAGTTTTTTTCAGAACAAAATGAACTATGGAGTTTGATGTTTAAATCTTGAATGTAGCTCTCGGGGGGAAAAAAACCATAACCAACCAGAGCACCTTTTACTTAAAATTGTAGTTTCCTTTAGTTCACGGATGTAGTACTTACTCTCTGGGTGTTGGCACAGGGAAAGGACTCAGAAGGCATAAACAGCTTTTTGATTCCAAAAAGCGGGTGGCTTTTGATCTGCAGGATGTCTTTGCAGTGAAATAATGTGTTCATGCTAGTGTAACTTGTTAATGGATATCTTGGGACTGTAGTACTCCCAGTCTTCTCTATGTAAGGAGGTTTCACATGGTTTCAGGAAATAAACATTTTTGGTGGCTATGGACACCATATTATTAATGTATTTTCTCTTTTAGAAACTGTTTCTAGCCCACTGTTCGTAACTCAGGATTCAGTCGAAGATACAGTCTTTGGTGATGTTTCTCCTAAGAAAACAAGTGAAAAAAGACAGAAGAGGCAAAAACTGTTTTCACAGAGAAGCTGCAGTTTCAGCAGTGAAAGCAGAGCTGGGATGCTGCTGAAAAAAGGCAGTTTGGACTTGCATTCTAAAGAAATAGCAATAATGATGGGAGCGGATGCCAAGATCCTAACAGCAGCTTTATCTGGGGCCAAAAGTCCACCTTCTCATATTAATAAATCACACAGCTTTGAAAATATCACTGACCAGCAGGTTTCTGACATAAGTAGCACTTGGAGAGGTGTGACTGAGAGTGATTGGGACCTAGAACATAGGTCTTCACCAGTGCTGGAAGAACCTGGGGAAGGGCAGGAGGATCTTGAGAATGGAAGTGATGGAAATATGACCACAGTGGAAGACACGAATCTTGAACAGTCATCTGAGTCTAAAAACCAGAAACCAGAATCCAAAGATGCAACTGCTAAAAGAAATAGCTTTTATGGAGTGGTTAAGCCAATTGAAAGGGAAGATGTTGAAGTAGGCTTGGACCCTCTGTCTTTGCTAGCTACTGACAGCATACAACCAGGTTATCCAGAACCTGGGGAAAAGCTGATGTCACCAGTTGCAGCACGTAATTTGGCAGATGAAATAGAGAGCTATATGAATTTGAAGAACCCATTGGGTAGTAAGTTTCCCAGCATGGAACTGCACAAGCCAGATAAGGAAGCAGAACCTTCTGGTACACTTGGTCACTCTCAAGAAAGAAGGTCAAGCCTGCCTTTGGATCCCATCCTGCCATCCTGTTATGAAAATCGAAGAAGTCCTTCTGTCTCCAGATCCAAAACATTCACTGTACGATCAAAGCAACAAACTCACACACAAGTTCAAAAGGAGCGGTCTTCGTCTTTGACAGGACTGGGCCGTTCTTCCCCACATGGCTCATTGGGAACTGTGGTAACAACTTTATCCAATCTGAAGTTAGACAATATACTATCTGGACCAAAAATAGATGTTTTGAAATCAGGCATGAAGCAGGCCGCCAATGTGGCCAGTAAGATGTGGGGAGTGGTAACATCAGCATACAGTTACTCAGATGATGAGGTAAGCGTTTTTTCAGTATGAAAAATTTGGGGACACAAAGTTAGAGGGCTAACTTCTATGTCCAGAAGATTGCTTCTCTAGATGGTGTTTTTTATTAAGTATTGACTTTTATTAGCTAATAAAAATTACACTTTATCTATGGAGTTTTTCTTTGCCATTAAAAAAAACACACACTTTTCAGACGAAAGGAAATTAGATGGTCTCAATGCAGTAAGTTTTAGCTTTTTGTTGTCAACAAAAATCTCCCATTTGTTTATTAATCTTTTTATTTATATGTGAAGAAACTGAACCAAGAAACCCTTGAAATTTATGTCACCTTAAATGATGCCCTGTCTTACTTCAGAAAACTGGCTTGTGAAAATAAATTACAAGCCCAGGAGGTCAGGTTGGTGAGGGTCAAAGTTGAAAGGAATCATGTACAGCCTGAGATCTAGTAAATTTACTTATCAGGAATTTGGAAACTAAATGTTACGGTTCTTCTGTGACTTAACAGAGTGTTTTTCAGACTAAAACATTTCACATAATAATGACAAGAATGAAAGAGGATATAGAGGGAAGAATATTGTAACTTTCTCTTTTTTTGTGATGTCTTGTTATTGTGCCTTCAAATGATGCGTCTGCATAATTTTTCCTGTTTCTTCTGTAATGAATAAATTTATATCACTATTGTTTTGTCACTCAGTTTGTCAGTTTTTCAATATCCTCCTGCTTTGTCCAGTATCTGCACTTTCTGAGGTTACATAGATTTATCTTACATCAGATAATTTTTTTACAATAGGATTTATCTCAATCTGCTAGTTAAATTATTTATTCTTTAGGATAAAAATGGAAGTCAAATAGTGGATGTGGAGGTACTCAAAAATGCTACTTTTTCTTCTTGCATTAAAGGAAGAAAGCCATCGACTAGACTATAACTTCCCCGTGGGCTTTGAAGATAGTATTTTAGGAGATAATCTGTCATCGAGAACTGGAGTCCCAGGCCTACTTACAAATGAGCTTGCACAAAGCACTACTAGTCTTGGTAGTAGCAGCAGTGGTGGAGATGTAGGAAGACAGCATTACAGTGCAGGTGAGATGATTTGGTTTTATTTTCCCCTGACAACTTGATTATAATACAACGAACAGGGAAAACTGTTGTATGTGAAATCACTCGAAACAATGGAAACTATGATAATGTGAAACTATTTCAAGCCCTTAAGAGTATTACAAGCAAATTTTTACTTTCATTCCATACTCTTCTCTTGCAGTAGCAAGTAGCTAATGCTTCTCTCTTTGTTGAATGTATAAAAAGCTGATACAATATGCAGGAGTTTAACCATAAAGATACTTCCTGTGTATGTGGTAGGAAGATTGCTAACTAGTTATAGCAAGAAACACCTGCTCATTTATGTAAACTCATAAGACCCTTGAAAGTAGTAGTAGTGAAATATTAATACAGAAAAGCTGAGCAGTTTGACAACTGCAAATAGTTGCATAACTGAGACAAATCATTTGAGGGAAGAAAGAAGGAAACCAACCAAAACCAAACCAACAGAACAACCTCGTAGTTCCATGGGCACAAAAAACCTAAAGCAATACACACTAAAAGTTATCCCTCTTTACCATGGAATAGGAAGAGTTGGATACATACTTGATTTGATCTTATGTAGGTAAATAGTTGACGACTGTGAGCCTGTTGCAAACTTTCCTTCCCTCCTCCCTGCCAGATGTAAAACTGGAATAAATAAATCTAGTAATTTTCAGTTCAGATTTAATTCAGTTAGATTTGATTCTTATTTTGAGAAAAAAGATGTGGTTTTGAACCTGCTGTGGGGTTGGTTTAGGTCTCTTTGCAATACAGTACTTCAGTGATGCAAATATTGTAAAGCTGTGTGCTTTACAGAGAGAGAGAAATATCAGGGGAGGAAGAATTATCTTGCATAGTGGAGATAAAGTGCTCCTGTATCGCAAAATCTTGACAAGATATCTTCTAGTTCCAGTTACTTAGGAGGGTTATAAGAGCTAACTATAAAGAGTGGCAGCCAACAGGGCATGCAAAATTTGTTCACAAACATAACTTTGAGCTGAAAAAACACAGGAGCCTTCTTTATGATGAGGGGATACTGGTGGTGATTTTTTTTGATAGAGATATTTGGGCTTGTAAAAAATAATTCCGATAATTTTGCCTTCTAGAAGTGATTCCATCAATTTCCTTTTGGTGAATATATTCCAACTCCTTTTCCCCTTTTCCCGGACAAGGCTCATAATCATAAAATCTAGCATTACCAAAGAAAAAATATTTGGTTTAGTACAGTGTTAATCAGGGAAAAATTAAGTGCAGTAATGGCATTTTTGGTATCATATGCCTCACCTGGTGCTGTCCTTACATTAGCTGTTTACCTATGGATGTATTATTCAAGAAATCATGACTAGTCAACTTTTTAGAGTTGGTCAATATACATTGAGCAATCTTACTGCCCTTTGCCATTCTATTTTTTGTGTTTTTCTTTTACTGTGATATATTTTATTTTATTTATACTTTTATATTTTCTTATACTTTCTTTTCTGTGATATATTGTGTTATAAAAATAACCTTGAAATGTTAATCATAAACATTATATCTATCTATCTTGTAATTGTAATGTCAGTGAGACACTCGTATCTTTGGAGATCTTTTGGTACAATTTTCTTGCCTTGGTTGAACAGAAGTTATTTTCTTTGGGAATGGATTGATTAGTCTTTGCTTGAATACAAAACTCAAATTACTCTTTTTGTACAGGTGAAGTTTCATTCCCAAAAAGTATGAAAGTTCTAGATTCTGAGAAATCAGAGCACAGCTCTTCACATAATACTAGTTTATCCAGCATTTTCCAGAACTGTGCAATGGAGGTAAGATTAATAAACTCATAGATGAAAGCTATAATTAGTCAATAGTACTGTATGCATTAATTACCTGGTTTTTTGCATTGTGGTTTGTTTTTTCAAAACAATTTTTTCCTTATTTCTACTGCAGAGATGCTTAATACTTGTTGCTTGGAGTGCAACAGCAGCTTTAAAAAAGAACGGTGTCTTAAATACTTTTATGTATCCATCATATATATAGAGAAAAAGTTGTGGAGGAAAGGGTCAAAACTTGAAGTGAAAGAGAGGTTAGAGATGAAACAGGAGCTTTTATGGGGTTTTAGATTTTATTTTCCTTATGAAAATTGTGTTGTTTGTAAATAATTGTGGTTAGTTGACCGCAGCCAGCAGCAAGGCCCTCACACAGGTATTTGCTTGATCCCCTTTAAATGGGGGACAGAATTGAAAGGGCAAAAGAAAAAACTTGAGAGTTGAGATAAAGACAATTTAATACATAAATTCTGGGAGAAAAGATAAAAAAGAGGGAGACACAACCAAGAGAAAATAGTAATGCAGAGATCAGTCAGCACTCTGTCACCTCAAGGGAGAGCTACCTTGGAAAAACACACAGTTTTATCTCTGAACTTGACATCACACAGTGTCATTTGGTCAGCTGAGGCCAGCTGTCCTGCCTGTGTCTTGTCACAGCCTGCTGGCTGAGTTGTGCACATAATGAGAAAAGTCCATGATGATGTATAAAGCCCTGTGCAGCAATAACTAAATATTGGAGTGTTGTCAATTACCACAGAGCTGGTAACCATACTGAAACACAGGACTGTAAAGAATACTAACAAGAAAATTAACTCTATCCCAGCCAAACCAAATTAAATAATGTTTTAGTATGGTTCTGTTTCAATTATTACCTGTAGATGCTTTCAGATTTCAGATGCATAGGCAATGGTCACTGCATTTGCCTTGGTTGCTTTTCTTTCAGCTGTTGTGTTATTTTGCTAGATCCTAGGTCATTTTCATCTATGTTTGGTGCTCTGGACATCTAGGCTTGTCCAGCTTCCGCACTGCATTATATAAAGGGTATAGCATAGTAAAAAATGGCATTATAATGAATATCTATTAGCTCTAAAATTTATTAGAAGCTGTGTTTGATTGTGGTTTTTTTGGGTTTTTCACCCATCTGACTGAAACAATGAAGTAAGAGGATAGAGTAAGGTGTATATAGTCCATTCTTCAGTTAGTACAAGGTTAATTTTATCATTTTTCTCCAGTTCTCTATCTAGCTTAGTTGTGAGACTTCTGTTAGGTAAAGACACAACATTCTGATTTTCCACTTGTACTGGGTTTGCATGGCAGGGATTGGGTAGCAGAAGAGCTGCCAGAACTTTCCCCCATGTCCGACAGAGCCAATGCCAGCCTGCTCCAGACTGGACCTTCGCTGGCCAAGGCCAAGCCCATTAGTGACAGCAATGCTGGGATAGTGCATTTGAGAAGGGGAAAAGAATGCTGTGCAACTGCAGGTGCAGGAGAGGAGTGAAAACACATGACAGAAAATTCCTCTGCAGATACCCAGGTCAGCACAGAAGGAGGGACAGGAGGTGCTCCAGGCACCAGAGCAGAGATTCCCCTGCAGCCTGTGGTGCAGACCACCGTGAGACAGCTGTGCCCCTGCAGCCATCTGCACCGTGCTGGAGCAGGTGGATGCCCAAAGGAAGCTAACCCTATAGACAGGAGCCAGTGCTCCTGGAGGCACCTTGACCTCATGGGGAGAGGAGCCCAAACTGGAGCATGTTTGCTGGCAGCACTCGTGACCCTGAAGGAGATCCATGCTGGAGCAACTAGTAAAGAACTGAAGCCCATGGGAAGGGCTTACCCCGGAGGAGTTTGTGTGAGGACTTTGTCCTGTGGGAGGGACCCCATGCAGGGGAACAGTGTGAGGAGGAAGGAGTATCGGAAAAAGATGGGATGAATTGACCACAATCCCCTTTCCCCATTTCCATGTGCCATTTCAGGGAAGAAGGTGGAGAAATTAGAAATTAAATTGAAGCCTGGGAAGAAGGGAGGGGTAGGGGGAATGTGTTTTAAAATTTGAGGTAATTTCTCATTAACCTACTTGAACTTTTAATTGGTAGAAAATTAAATTAATTTCCCCTAGTTGAGTTTGTTTTGTCTGTGACAATAATTGCTGAGTAATCTCCTTGTCCCCATTGTGACTCACAAGTCTTTTGTCATACTTTTCTTCCCCTGTTCACTTGGACGGGGAGATTGCTAGAGTGGCTTTGGTGAGCACCTGACATCCAGCCAGGGTGGACACACCACACTATTATAAAGGTTTCTTCTGTGTTTGATTGGTTTTGTGGGATTTCTTTGCTCTTTTGGATAAGTAGACATGCATTTACTTATACAATTCAAAACAATTTGTATATGCTGAAGTCTTCATAGAAGCAAGCATTTGCAAATGCTAAATTAGTAGCCTTTTGGGGTAATGATTTTTCCATGTCAGAAATAAATTACTTATATCTTCATTTCACAGGTAAAAGTTAATGTGAATGAGATAATTCTGAGTATGGTGAGAAAGAGGTGGTGAACTCATTTCTCCCCATTGGCCTTCTGGTACCTGTTAAACTTCTATGGGTACTAAGCCTATGAAAAACAATTGTAAAAGAGCCCCAATAATATTAATTCTTTGCTGTTCTAGGTCTTGATGTCAAGCTGCTCTCAATGTAGAGCTTGTGATGCTTTGGTTTATGATGAAGAAATCATGGCTGGGTGGACAGCAGATGACTCAAACCTGAACACTACGTGCCCTTTCTGTAAAAGTACCTTCCTACCTTTGCTTAATGTTGAATTTAAAGACCTTCGTGGCTCTGCAAGGTCAGTGCATTTTATAGATACTCCATTTCTGCCTTTGCACCTGTGCATGGTTATATTTTGCACGAGAGGATCTTCGATATCTTTCCCCATCTAGATGTTAGCAAGAATGTTATTGCCTATTTGATGGTTGTGATTGTACTGAAGGAAATTATAAGTTGTGTAAACTATTGAGTTGCATTATAAAACAGCCAAAACCCAAGAGTTGCCTTTTTATAATTTTTTTGTTTCATATTTTCTCTTTAAGCGTAAATGTATGGGAGGTGTAAGTCAGTTTTCATTTTTTTTTGATGTTAGGACAAAGCCTATGGACTTTAAACTTCATAAAAGCATAGGAAGAGGTTTTTTAAACTGTCAGCAAAGAATTTTTCACAGACCAAATTTGTTAGCATCATTTAGTTCCCGATGCTCCACCTTGTTGTTTCTGCAGTTTAAGCTTCTCTGCTTGCTGTTTTTAACCTCTGTTAGTTTCACTGTGGAAAATGGAACTTAAAATTAAGTTCCAGTTCTCACTGTAGTGATTATTGCTGTGAAACAGAGGTTCCACTAGTTCTCTAATGCAGAAATTGAACATCTGTATTAACTGTAGAATGTGTACTTCAGAGACTTAGCAAAGCAAGACACATTTATGTTGTCATGTGCTTATAATGGTGTATGATTATGTAGCCAGTAATGTCACATTACAATAGCAACCATTTTCAGCGATGTGTCACCTATTAATACACTGTTGCTGATTTGAAGCCATGCCAAACTAAGTTCACTTGTAATGATTTATGTCTAGTGTAGGATGCCTTCCTTTGCAGATCAAATCTCTCTATGTGTTAATTTACTCTGCCTGTATAAGCTGCAGGGGTGAGAACAGGATGAAATTTATGGCCTGTTACCAAGCTTTTTTTTGTGTTTCCTTCTTTTGCTACTTCTGAAAAGTAAATGTAGAAAATAATAACTTTGTGATTTTATGCTTATATCTTTACCTTTCTATTTTTCTCCCTCCCATTCATGTTGTAACTTCAGCTTTTTCCTGAAGCGAAGTACCTCAGGAGATAGTTTACAGAGTGGCACCCTTCCATTAACCACCGATCCTCTGGAGCAGAAACTGTTGTCCAGTCCAGCCGTTGCTGACTTGATCAGTTTTTCAGATCACCTGCAGTCCAGCCACACCATAGCTGAAGAAACCAGCTCTGCAGCTGAGCAGGGGTAGGTAAAACAGGATTGTTAGTTCTGTCAGAAATGCATCAGTAGTTCCATACTTCTAAGGGTAAGGTTGGCTTTTATACAAAATGTGGTGAAGTACAGTTGTAACTTGAGGATCATCTCTTTTATTTGTCACTTTCTGCATGCTTTAAGTATGCTTTTATCAGTTTGAAGTAAACTCATTCCACCAAGTGAGTAGGTTCTAGAGATACAGCTACAGAAATGAATCTTCATGTCCATCTGCTATTGATCAATAGGTAAAACATTTACTCAGTGTGGTTAAAACCCAATCACTGTTTAAACTCACACAGAAATTAAAGCATTGCTTCTCCTTTCCTTGTATGTATGATTTAACAATAAGGACACTGCACTATGGGAAAAAATAAGTCCATTTACTGGAACACTTTGCTTGAGAGAAAGTTCTGGGAGCACTCAAGACTTGTGCTGAGCTTGTGTTCGATGAGAAACAAAACCTATGTAAAACTGAAATTCTGAAAAACAATATTGCTTTTAGAACAGTTTGATGAAAAAAAGCATTAAAGGGAAGGTGTCATGTTGGATGAGGGAAGAACTAAAATAATGCTGCTATGAATTGTGACCTTTTTGCTGGGATGGTGACATTTTGTTGTAATTGTTTGGGGTTTTTTTTTTAATCATCATTCAGTTTGAAATTCTGGAGTATTTGTGCCTCAGAGTAATGAGCTAATGTGTCAGACAACTAAAACTTTAATCAATGCAGTAGTAGTTAGTCTTAATACACTAAACATTAAAGGTGGTACTGCTTATGTTAACATCTTTATTTTGTGACAGTGTATTTTTAACTAAAGTAAAATTTAGAACAAAAAGTCACTGTTAAATAATCTCTTCTCTCTCTACAGATTATCTGGAAGCAGGCACTTTCTGTTTCACTTTGTTTGTACTTCTTTACTGTAGTTGAAGCTGTAGTTTTATCCATTATAATTATAAGGAGCACAGAACGAATATCCCCAGATGTGCAAATGTCTTGATTGTGTGCATTAAATCTGACAATCCTGTCTTTACTTAAATTAGCTTGCTGGATGAGTTTGACACAATTTTTTTATTATTACTTCGACATGCAATTTTTAAATTGCTTTCTGCTATACTGTTGTTCTGTTTGCAACACTTAATAAAGGGAAAGGGAAGTAAAGGTGAGCATAGTCAAAAGGAGATAATCTTCATAGATTGGCAGAACTGTGGATTGCTGGTTAAGCAAGGTAAAGCTGTGCAGGAGCAGTGGTTTCTGTACAGAACTGCAGTGCTTTCAGATTCATATATTAAGTTATACCTAGCTGCTTTTCTGAAGGGTTGTTTATACTGGTCTGAGGCGCATTTTGTCCTGTGTTCCCTAAACAATGGAGCTAACTGGGAAAATACAATTTCATATTAATAGAGAAAATTGGTTTGGGATCTTCACTTGGCAGCCTTCCTCTGCTTCCTTCCTGTTGCCATAGAAATGCTGAAATATTAGCATATTTTCTTCTAAAATTCACACAGTGATTTGGCAGAAGAACAGACTACAGATCCCGGCACTATGAAGACACATGCCAATAATCCACCAAAAAGGGGCATGTCCTTGACTCGAAGCCACAGTGTGGGAGGTCCACTGCAGAATATTGATCTCTCCCAGAGACCGTCTCATGGCATTTCAACAGTTAGTCTTCCAAATAGTTTGCAGGAAGCTGTGGTAAGTCTAGAAGCTGCATATTCAGTTGAGAGAAAAATATTGAAGACAATGAATTTAATATTCCACTAGTAGCATTCCTGTCCTTTTGCGGAATGGGAATGGGAAAGCATATTTTCACCTTCTTACAACTGAAAAAAATCTTAGTTCAGTTAATCTAAAATTGCTTTTCCAATTCTTCGTCAGATGAACAGTTCTACTTGATTTGGAATGTTCTGTCTAACAGAATGAAGCTAGTCTTTGTCTTTCTAAAACTGGAAGTTCAATAGTAAAGCAACGCCAACAGCTGACTGAACACAATTGCAAGATGGAAAGTTTGTTCCGTTTCTGTGCATTTACTTACACTCCTGATGTATATTCTGTTAGGATTACTTGTGGAGTGGATGGGAGAAGGTGAGAGNTGTGGAGTGGATGGGAGAAGCTGAGAGGCAGTATTGAGACTCTTACCTTTCTTGTGAAATAAAGTGTTTCTCCTCTCTCCTGGTACTTGTTATTTTCCAGAGGCTGCCTTAAAGTAATGATTCAGTTCCACAGCTCATATAATTACTTACATTTCTCTTCACTTTCCATTGCTGCAGGCTTGGTACTGGCTACCAGCTTAGATAGCTTAAAACTGCACAATCAGGAAGAAGCTCTAACAAATTAGCTTTTTTTTTTTTTTTCTTCATATTGTAGAGAAAGCCTCGGGGATTGAGNNNTGAGAAAGCCTCGGTGATTGATCTTTAAAATTAAGAAATCCCCAACAGTCAAAACTGGTGATGCTGTTAAAGATATTATGTGTTCAGTAGCTCCAGAGCTTCTTCCAAATGTCAAAAGAAACTCTGCAATGGAGGTTTCCAGGGCAAGTAATCCTGAAAATAATTTCTGGAAAAAAACTCTTCTTTGATTTAGTGAGAAAACAAAATCAAAAGCAAAAACAAACAACCCGCCCCCCAACAAACAAACAAAAAAACCACCCCAAAACAAATGAAAGCAAAAAACCAAAACAATTTTTTTTTGTGCATGTTCTATTTTTAGGATCCTTTAATAAAACAACGGAACCCTGCCCCTGTATCTGTACCCTACTTGAGCCCTTTGGTACTGCATAAGGAGCTTGAATCACTCCTGGAGAATGAGGGAGAGCAAGTAATTCATACATCCAAATTCATCAATCAACACCCCATAATCTTCTGGAACCTAGTCTGGTATTTCCAACGGTTGGATCTGCCCAGCAACTTACCTGGGCTCATTCTGACATCTGAGCACTGCAATGAGGGAGTGCAGGTAAGTGGCATGCTCGCGTTAGATCGGCAGGTATTACAGTGAGCAAAGCTGGAGGGCTTGCTTCAAAACAGCTGCCTAAATAATTCCTGAACAGCTGAATGTAAATTCTTGGGTTTTTATCATACAAGTAGATAGGTTTGTTTCCCACAAGGATTCTTGAAGGGAGATGTGCGAAAACAGTCTTTAAATTCTAGTCAAGATATTCTCTGCTGAAAAGCCAGAGAGTAAGATTCATTGAAGAATAGGAAACAAGATGTGTCTGCAAAGAACTCAAAAACTGTAATATATTGCAATACACAGAGTGAGTTACACACTTGAGTTTATAGTTTTTACTGGACAATATTTGTTGTTCTCTTCCAAGAATAGGCTTTGCTATTCAAACTCCACCGAGTTTCATTACTACATGACTAGAACAAAAGAATGTAGAACAGATCTAGCTTTTGAGTATTTTGCCTTTCTGATTTAAACGAGTAGATTGAAACCTATATAATTTTTAAGTGTAGATACAAATTGAAGTTAAATGTATATTTGTACCTGATGCATGCCAAAAAAGTAGTATTTTTCTACACACTTGTACACTCTTCAACTTTAAATTATTTCCCTCAATTTTAAAAAAAGCACCCACCTAGAACTGAGAAAAATTTTCCAAGAAATGATGACAATACTAATGAAATCTAAAGCATCCTGGAAAACTACAATGCATTAACAGGGAAAAGAGCAAGATGAGACATAATATCATGTAATTAATTGTTATTTAAATAGACACATTAAGTGATAAGTTTTTCTTGCCTGGTAATTCTTATTGTATTAGTGATTCCAGAGGCACTTAATTTTATAAAATAGTTACATAAGTGTTGTTTTGGCCACCATATATTTTTAATGGAAATAAATAGTTCATATTTGTATACATATGAAGATTCTTTCTGCTTTTTGGGACGGCCAGTACGTAGACATGCATACCAAAATGTTCATCAGGTCAGAAAATATTGCAATATGGTATGATTAGTAGTACAGATCAAGTACTGTGTCTGGTGCACAAAAGATATTTCCAGATACATACTCAAAAATATTTTCTTCAGATGCCTGTAGAAAACTAAATGCTCTTCATACATTAGGATAAACTATAAAAGATAATTAAATGCTGCAGTACTTGTGACTGCTCTGGTTGAGTACAGTTTACTGTAGAGGATAACGTCTGCTCCTGTTTGTTAGATTCAAGTTAAATAAAGTTAACCTTCTTTGTTTGCAAAAATAGTAAAAGGGCAGGAGTTTTAAATAATGTAACACAGTACTGGTGTTTTTAAGACGTATTCCCTTTCCTTGTGTGTTTTAGCTTCCTTTGACATCTCTTGCTCAAGATAGCAAGCTAGTATACATCCAACTTCTGTGGGACAATATCAACCTCCACCAAGAGCTGGGGGAGCCCCTCTATATGTCTTGGAGAAACCTCAGTAAGTAAAACAAATGCTACAGAAAACAGAGGGAGAAGTGTACACAGCCCATCAATTTCCAGTATTTTTTTAGTATCTGAAGCATCTGCAATCCCTTGGGTACTTCACATAGTCTGGGTATCAAATTAGTTGTGAAAATAAATTTGATCTGCTCATCACATGTCATACACTTACAAGATGGGAGGAATTATTGGTTGCTCTAGACGTAGTGCTAAATAACCCTCACTTGATTTGAATACATTAAGTTTCACTTCAGTTTCACTGCATTATCTGGTAATAGCTATGCAGGCATCTACAAGAAGGCTGTGTTACAAAAAATGATCTTTTGTAACATCACCAGTCCCTTTAATAGGTGCATTTGGCACCCCTCCTGACTGTCAAAAAGATCGGAGGAAGCCTTGTCTAGCATAAAAACAGGCAGACTGGCTATAAGAACTTAAGGACTTCCTTACTTCTGAGCATTAGAAAACCTTCTAATTCCATGTTTTAACTTTTAAAACTATGCTAAAAACCATGTCACGTGCTAATTTTGGTTCTAAGGAATTAAAAGGCGTTTGTTGAAAAATGTCCTTAAAATAAAGAGACTGATCAGAAAATTACAATCAAGAGCACAGAACAGCATGGGTCATTTCCCTCAGATTCTGCAAAGCATATTGATGTAACCACAGTAGATGAAAAGCATCCCCAAATCATCTAACCATGAATGAAGATGCATGTGTGTGTGTATATATATATATATGTGTGTGTGTGTGTGTATATGTAAACAAAGGAGCAAAGGGCCTATTTTAGATGAAGAAAAATAGGCCATATAGCAGTGTCAGAAAATATTCTGAAAACACTAAATTGCATCTGATTACATATAATGTAAAGCATCATATATGTCAATTTGATGAAGACATCATGTCGATGTTTAGGCAGGCTTGGTCTCCAATTCATTTACACACCGTGTACTCACTACCTAATCTGTAAACTTAGGCAGACTGGCAACTTCTTTGCCAGTACATGGACTTACTATTCCCTCATGAGTTGCTGTCTTCCAGAAAATAATAGTTCAGTGTTATTCTGAGCATGGCATTTTAAGTGACAAATCATGATGGTAAATGTCTTGTTCATTTTCTTTCCTGTTTGATTCAACTGTGCATTATCTATTTCAACATGTATCCCAAAGTTATCAGTTAATTGTAGGTGGCTTTTAAGAAGGGCTTTGATAAGAAAAGTTTCTTTGCTAAGAAAAGTGCCACTTCTATTTTATTTCTTTGCCCTTGTGTAACAATAATCTTCTTGCAGTGAACCTAATTTTTAAGTACAGCAATAAAACTGAGCTAACTGACCATCACATCTGAGGCAACATCTGATGCTGGGTACTCTTCAGTCTCGTGTATTTCTCTGTAATGTGGGACCTCTTGCACATGGATACTTGATGCATCCTGTAACTTCTGGGTAAAATTACTTTTGAGTGAAGACTATAAGCAGACAAGGTCCTTCCATTGTAACGAATTTCTCTATATTGAGTAGAGGTTCTCTATGTGTATCTCACTTTTGGAAATACTTCTGCTTATTAAAGTCAAAAAAAAAATCTTTACTGCTGTAATAGTCTGTATGGTTCCACTTCCCAGATTCTTCTGAAAAGAAACCCTCCACACTGGCAGAAGATCAGCAGGCAACATACACATTGTTAGAGAACATCAAACTAAGTATTCAACACAATGATGTTATGAAGCCAATCAACCTCCTCCTACAGAAAGTTAAGCCAGATGTGAAGAGACAGAGGTAAAGGCATAATCTCTTCTTAGTTTCCCCCCACTAAAATTTAAATAAGATCAGACTGTGTATGTTTCATAGTGATAATTTCATAAATACC
>VYZP01039976.1:0-24178 GCA_013400635.1 Hypocryptadius cinnamomeus | reverse complement strand
TGTAAAGAAAAAACCACAAATACTTAAAATGCATATTTAGTACATGTAATGAAATGGCAGAGGGGGATTAATTAATACTTAATTTCCTTATAGCTTCCATGGCAAAAGTACTTAAAGTCTATTTAATTGTGGTTCCACTGTTTTTATATTGTCAGCAGATGAAGAGGACTATAAATTATTTGTTTCCCTGACTAGGTGCTCATACAATGTACTTAACTGCTGCAAGAGCTGTCTTCCAAAGCAGTAATTAGTGATCAAGAATATCTGCAAGCTTATCATTAAAGTGACAATAGATCATTGCTAATTTGAAAGAAACAAATGATTAACAAAACGTTCCCAAAAAAATCAGTTATATTTTCTTTTTATTTGCCTATAAATCAATGCATACTATCTTAAACATCTTTTTGAACAAGTCTCTTTAGCACTTATTTTGTTTTTCTTGTCCTCTGAACTCCACCTACAGGTCACCTACACCTTGTACCCTCAATTCTCATCTTTGTGTTTTATGGATATTCTAACTCTATTGTAGTATTTTGTAGACCTTTAATGAATACAAACCTTAATGCAGGAAACCTGCCAGAGAGCTCCTATCATGTATCTACACTTAAGCAGTATTCTGCAAAGAAGACTGACCTACTCTAAAAGGTAATACTTACAAACCAGTCTTTAATTTAGAAGACTAAGCATTAATACTAACAATTTAAATCCATTCATGTCCTGAACTCATCAATTTGAGATGTTTTCTCACTACAATCTATTAGTAAAGCCTGCCTTAAGCATTCAAAAATACTCCGTAGTACTTCAGAGGAAGTAGGTAACTCCCTGAATAGTTCTACTAAAATATGAAAAAAATTAAATCATTCTTCCGAAGTTACCTGCTGGTCTTCCTCTTTTGGGGCTTACTTTTGGAGACACTGGTCCAGTAGTTGTTGCTGCCCCTGCTGCTGCTTCCTCAGCTTCAGCTTGTTTTTCGGACTAATTTAAGAATGAATATCACCAATGAAAAAACACATGGCACCAATATCTCAATTCCTTTCTCAAACATCCTTAAACTTCTGGAAATATGGTATTATGTGGTTGCTTGTATACACAAAAAAAGTATCTGAACTTAGTGACAGGTTATACTTCAGTATTACTAATTTTGCTCTCTCCAATCACAAATGGAGAAAATAACCAAGAGCTTAGTGCTCAGGATGAAGGATGACTAGAGTACAGATGCAGCATGCTACTTTTCTGTGACAAACATACCACGGTCACAAGTACTTCATACTCATCCCCAATCCCTGCTGTCAGCTGTAACTTTGGAAGGTAAGGTTTCAAAGACAAAATTAAGATCTGCCCTACTTAATTCTAGTTTTTAGTTGGGTCAGTGCCCTGATCTGGCTGGCTGTGTGACCACAAGAACATTAAGGCTAGCGTACGCTGACCAAGCGGCTGGAACTATCTTTTCCAAAGTAACTGTATTCTCCCAGGTTGTAGAGACCACAAAAACCAGAATTTGTGAAAAAGGTATTTGTATTTCAAGTATTAGTTCAATGTGATGAAGATGTTAAAAGAAATTTTTCACAGTTTCAATGCAGGCTATTTTATTAGCAGTTTAGCAACAGTTTATGTCTTATTTTTTCTTATTTGTAATGAGCTGTTCGGGAAAGATAGGGACTCCATACTCCACATCAAGTTAAAAAATAATAAATATTTGTAAAACACTCTGGGAAAACTTCTGTTCCTGCAAATCTTTCAGACACTTGAAAAGGGGGAGTAGATTGTCAAACACTTAAATTTATGCATAATCTGTCATTAAAGGAAATAGCATCCAGTATTATCACATCAAAAAAATTCCAGTAATGTGAAGTAATTAAACATATTGTTACCTTTCTTTTTCTTCCTCTTCTAGCAACTTTAGGAATAGAAGCATCATTTGTTTTCACCACATCCTGTGAAGGTTAAAAATGTTCCTAAGAATCTTAATAAAACTAAGATATATTTAATCTATTCTACTTTTTTACACAACTGAAGCCTCTGTCACACAATTTAGACAAGAATCTTGTAATGCACATGAAGAGACTGCATGCTTTTAAATTCTTAAAATATAAAATTACTAGACATTAGGAAGAAATTCTTTACTGTGAGGGCGGTGAGGCACTGCAACAAGTTGTCTGCTGAGGCTGTGTCTGCCCTGTCCCTGGCAGTGTTCAAGGCAAAGCTGGATGGGGCTTTGAGCAACCCGGTCTAGGAAAAGGTATACCTGTCAGTGAGAAGGGGGTTGTAACTAGGTAATTTTTAAGGTCTGTTCCAGCCCAAACCATGCTATGATTCTGTGATTATCTGATACCTAGGACTTATTCCTGAGAGATAAAAAATAACTTAAGTACTAAATAATATTCTGTTCTAAATTAAGATGCTATGTAGTGATGTTTTAGACTGTCTGGACTCTTTACCTAGTCTTTAAAAGAGGTACATTTGCAACATAGTAAGTGGTAAGTGGTAAAATACATAGTCTTCCAACTGTTTTAATTGAACTTAAAGACAAATCAGACTAGAAGTTTCCTCTCTGATGAAAACTTCAATTTCTGAGATCTTCAGTGAGAGGTGTAAATGTATCTGAACACACAGAAAGCTTTATATAACTAAACAGCTCCTGAAACTGCCACAGTAGTAATTGTAGTGTCTTAATACTCAATAATAGATCTACAGCAATAAACACAGTATTATGTTGTTCTCTGTGACACAGAAAAAAGCTCTCACGTACTTCTTTACTGGTTTTGTCAGAAGCTAGATCATCTTCCTTTGAAGTATCCATCTCCTTTTCTTCTGCTTCAGCTTCCGTAGGCAAGTTATCCCCTTTAGGGGATAACTGCAAAGCAAGTCAACAGAGGATAAAAAAATGCATTAGAAAATATTTTATAGTGAAAAGTGAACATGCTAATTGCCATCAAGCTGCTTTTCCCTTAAAGTAGTTTAAATCTGTAGGTACACTCATGTCTTAGGTGCCCATTAAAAGTCTAATTGTACTAAGAGGACTACTTCCTCTCATGAGGAAGGATCAAGGGAGCTGGGCTTGTCCAGCCTCAAAAAGAGATGACTGAGAGGGGACCTCATCAATGTACAGAAGTGTCTGGAGAGACTGTGCCAAGAGGATGGATCCAGGCTCTGTTTGGCAGTGCCAAGCAACAGCATAAAAGGCAATGGGCACAAATTGATGCATCTCAACGTGAGGAAGAACTTCTTTACTGTGCAATGACCAAGCACTGCAAAAGATTGCTCAGAGAGTTTGTAGAGACTTCCTCCCTGGAGATATTCAAGAACAATCTGGACACAATCCTGTCAAATGTCCTCTGGGATGACTCTGCTTGAGCAGAAAAGTGAGCTAGACTAGGTTCCTTCCAGCCTGACCCATTCTGTGATTCTGTGAGAATAACCCTTCAGCCAGTTAAGGATACGTGTTGTGGCTGTGCTTCCTCACAGATTCTTGTGCACCTGCTCACTGACAGAGCAAGGGAAACTGATAAGTCCTTGATTTAGGGTAAACATTACTTGGCAAAAGCTGAAACATCAGTGTGTTACCAACATTTTTCTCATACGAAATCCTAAACATAGCACTGCACCAGCTACTAAGAAGAAAACAAACCCTATCCTAGCTGCAACCAGGCCAAATTGTAAACAAACCCCAAGTAAATTATTTTATAATTTAATGTGAGACTGCAATTTACAAACTTTTTCTTGTTTTGTTGTGGTTTTTTTTAAACCTTTAAAACACTAATTTTGGTTGTGGGAAAGCAGTTAGAACTTGAAAAATCAAGCATTTGTAATTATTTACTCGAAAATAATCAACATTTCCTTGCAGCCTATATATCTGCATGTCTTTTAGATTATCAGTTCTCTCAATTTGAATACTAATGGCTTGTCCCACTTTCAAGAACTTTTTTTAAAATTACATTTTTAAGTAGCTAGCTTTTAAAATTTCAACACTAAACAAAGCAAGTATTATACAGTATTTCTAATTACATGAGGACATGTAACATGACTGAGTCTCTTTACAGAGTACAATTTTAAGACAGAAGAACTATTGGTTAAATAAAACCAAAGGAAGCCATAGTACAAGGACTGATTAATGGCATGTTACAGCTACATTACTATACATAGTGTATAAAAAAAAGGAATTTGCTCTGTAGGAAAAAGGAAATTTGCTTTGCCTTAAGATGATTAAATAGGCAAATCGATACAAAAGGACCCAGTCAGGATCTTCCATTCCATCTCTATGTTTAAATGGTTCTATGTCTTCCTGTTTCTCTTACACTGTGCCAGCACTGAACAGCCTAGAAGCACTTTTGATGAGAAACATGAAGCTTAAGTCACTGGCATCCCCACTAGCACATGCTGCTTGAGGCATAAATTCAGAGTGAAGCAAACTGATTAATCAATCAGCCCAGTTTAAAAGTTTCTCCCTCACAGTAGCAAACGCTAAGAACAAATGCTTTTATAGGCAGCATGCATAGGCAAGAGCAGCACTAGTTTGCTAACATTGTCAGGAAATTATGTGTTGCAAAGCACTGCTAAGGTACAGCAAATAGAACCCAAATCACCCTCACATTCCACACGTGCAAGTACTAAAATAAGGAACTCTAGGCAGTAAGAAGTCGGGAGAAATAATCCATCAATAATTTTGCAGACTCCAACTCACCAAAACCATTCTCAACATCATCTATCAGTACTACTACTACCAGTAGACTAACTGGTTTTTTTTCCTCCAAAGAACTTTTTTACTCTTGAATTACCAAGCTATTACAGCTACTGGACACTAATCCTATTTTATTTGCTATGTATCTGACACATTGCAAATCCTGCAGTTGCAACTGTGAATCACTACTGATGAACAGCCAGCAACACCTACATAAAAACAACATTAAATCTTGGCAAATAATCAAATTGAAAACAAAGGTCATGAATAAAGACAAGTCTCTTCAAAATAGTCTGACATTTAATTTAAGGGCACTGCTTATCATGTTGAGTGATAATTTCCAGAAATGAGTTACAAATAAATGAGATACCATAAATGTCAATCCCACCTGCATGACAATTTTTGTCATTTTAGAATTCTATGCTTAAAACCATGGGGAAGAGTTGACAACAAACAGTATCTCTCTCATGCCTTATGAGAAATATCCCCATATGAACAAAACATTCAAGAACGGAGAAAAGTTCAAAGCAGTCTACTACCAAATCATTTAATGTACAGTAAGCTAGGAAGCTTTACCTCTTACAGTACAAACTATGTACTGCACCAGCAAATTGAAATAAAGATGTCTCAGACTGAAACGAATTTCATTTTGGAAGGTCACTAAGATATGCACACATTTACATAACAAAGAAGCTAAACTCTGTGTAAACTACTGCATACTGATTCCTGGCTTGAGAGCTAAATCGATACAGTCATGAGATTCTCTATATCCTAAGTAGTTCATTAAGGGTATGGTCTAATTAAAGTTGATTCTTACAAACCTTTTCTGGCAAACACACTTAAGTACCCTTTCACCTATGACAGACCCTAATGCTCTGTTCTACTTTTCAATATAAATGATCACAATTGAAAGTGAGTCACACCTGTATATAATAAGAAAAAGTCTTCAAAAACAGAAGGGGAAAAGTTAACCTAATTCTTGATCATAATTATAATTTCCCACTTCTCCTGCCTAGGAAGTACTGTATGAATTTAGTTTGTATCATGATATAGAAATACAGGCTGGTAAAGAAATTAATTTTAAAAAAACATATAGAGCACTGTAAAAGGAAAACAGAAGGACAAAAGTATTACTGTAAGTATATCTGAAGAGAAGCAAACACAGGCAAGTTACAACATTAAACAGTTGTTAGTTTAAAGTATTTAAGTAAAGACTTGGCAATATAGTTTTGACTTGAAAATATTCCAGGCAGAACAAAGCAGAAATTCAATCACTTACTTTTGGGACAGAACACTTTTTTCTTTTGGCTCCTGCTTTTTCTTCAGTCCCCTCAGCAGGCTCCTGACTGCTTTCTTCAACAGTTTCATTGATAGGCGTGTTAATGGCTGGATGGGGCTTCAAGTAAAAAAAACATCAAAAATGAGATCTAAATCCCCTCCTCACCTGAGGTGTATTCTCCCACATACATTACTTAAGAAAGCATCATATCAAGGAACCCCTTACTAGATGGATAAGAATATTAAATACGTCATCTTTCATTAATTTCCACTGTTTTCAATTTAATCTGCAACTTGTTTATTAAACTTTCAAACTCTAATGCTGTAACAACTCATTTTCACACTACATTCATATAAGTGCAGTGTAAGTCTTTTCTTATGCATAATATAACATATCTTAGAGATTAAAAAAAAATGGTTTGGGTCAAATATAACTTTTGATGCTACTACAAAGAAGTGCATTTTTAAATATGCTATAAATCCTTAGTGATTCAACTACTTGTTCCTGAAAATGTAAGCAGAAAAAGGATTACAGTAAGATAATTAATGAATTAACACTTAAAACCATAATTACAGAGGAGATAATGCCCAAATTATAATTTTTTCTTCCATGATATTGTGTATGGCTTTCTCCTTCTTACACACTAACTACTTAAAATAAAGCTGGCAGAGCTCCCCTGACTTTTCCCCCCCTCACTGAGGAAGTGGGTTTGGGTTTAAACCCAATCTACAATCTCCTTTCTGCCCTCCAACTCCCTTACTAGCAGTTACAAGCAACATCTGCAAAGTATCAATACTGCTCTAAGAACATTCCAGTTCTGGCAACAAAACAGAAAATACACTTCTCGCAAGGCCTTACTGAGATAAAAAATGCAGTGGAGAACTGCTAGCAAACAACCCATTTTGCCACTGCTTGGGTCCATCAGAGTGAATAGCGGAATTTACAAAGCAGAAGCAGATTGCAACTTTTCAAGCCTAAGCTGCCGACTGTGAACTACCACAGTGAGGTGCCAGAACACCCTGCAGATGAAGATGTGGTGCAGCAATGGGCCATGACCATCCATGGCAGCACCACTGCCAGGGACGAGGTGTACCCCCGGAATGTGACGAACCTCGATGCACGTGTCCTCGTTTACGGCAAAATTCCCCCTCCTTCGCTCTCAGAACCAGTTAAAGTGCAAAACTTATTTCTGGGCTAAAGAGATGAATGGGGATACAATTCAGCATCATAAAGTCACCCCAGGACAGGACAACGTGCCATTGTCATGGCCCCCCACTGCAGAGAAACTGCTGAGCCAGTGCCACAAAGCAGCGCTCAGCCAAGATAGAAATGAGTGGGCAGCAGGTCCCAGCAGAGCTCTACCCACCAAGAGAGGAAAGGATCTTCACAGGAAGCCACAGATTCCTGGTGGTGATTACCTTTCTCACTTTTTGTAATTCTTCACTTTTCCATACTTTTCTATTTTCTTCCTTGCTCATTTCTTTGACAGTGAATAAAACTAAATTACTGTTTTGATCACCATCATTTGACCTCTTTTGTCACTTAATCTCGCTCCCAGTATATTTGAATTTCCCAGCTTCCATGTTAGGGTGCTGGATGGCTTAGGGCTCACAACCATACTGGGACATATGCCCAGCAAAAAGACAAAAAAAGAGGAAAAAAATTCCAAGTGAATGCCTCTATACTAAAAGTTGACAAGTCTGCCCCTTTAATATCATCTTGTATTCAGATTAAAAGCTCAACTTTGCCTAAAGCTTCACATGATCACTCATTTCCCTCTGACCATACCTGCTGCATGCCCAAACACAAAATTTCCTACTCATCCTAAATTTTTTAGCTCTGACTCCTGAACTGTCTTCCCTGCTGTGTTTTTTAAGTGTGTTTTTTAGCTCTAAGAATCTTTAAAACCAAAGAGTTGTATGCAGATAAAACATAGAGATCAAGGAATATCCTAAGATACAGTCACAACCAAAACTACAGCTAAAGAAACATGTCCATTCATTCACCTATGCACTGAATAGTGTAACATATTAGTAGGCCATAATACATCATTTCAGTTAAAGATATTGCTGAGAAAACAGTGTATTTACTCATCAGCACCTACATTTACTTTACTCTCAGTTTTCATAAGCTTCCATTTCAATCACTGACTACGCTCATCCCTCATGCTTGTGGGCAGGTGCCAGTGACATGGGTGGAACCAAGTCCGTCATTGCCCTAAGCTGATCACAATTGACTGGCAAAGGATCAACTGACCCACTTCAACACCCCACCTCACCTGGGAGGCGCCTTCACTGAAACAGCAGTGGGAGAAAGGGGACAGAAGGATGGTCATGCACAGAACAAGATGCCTGCACAGGGCACATGAGGTTCTGAGGCAAAAGAGATGCCAAGAGTCAAGGAGGGACACTGAAAGAAGAGACACATAAGCCATTGCCCAAGACAGGCTCCAGCCCAGAGAAGTTGTCTTATGCCGAGGAGTATACTTAGTGAAAGTAGATTCATGTCATTGCAGACTGAGCTGTGAATGGCAGGAGCTGGAGGCAAGAGATCTTGAACTTTGCATACAAAGGGAACAACAGCCAGCCAAGTGAGTGGAAACTAAGAGACATCAGGAACCAAGGGCTCAACTGGAAGACCCAACAGTTTCCAAGCTTAGCCTGTGAGGGTATAAATGTCCAGGGCTTCCTTTGTCCAGGGTCCCTTCCAGGAAGCACCCAGCTCAAGCTGTTATTCAGTGGCTGCATAATGATTAAATTATTTTACAGACCCAACAGCCTGAGACTGCTAAATGAAACTCAGAGTTCAGCCAAAAAGGAAACCTTGTCTGCCTGTGTAAGTGTGGTGTGTGCAGGGAGCCAGCAGTGCTCCCAATGGGATCACTGGAGCTATCTGCTGCAAAGGGTGTCAGCCCCAGCTCAGGTGGTGGTGGTGGTGAGTGTGACTGTCATAGTGGCTCCCAGATGGTCAGACATGGAAGCTCCCTTAACACCAAGCACTGATAGAGAGGAGACAGAAGGTACAGGTCGAAGTAGAGCTGCAGGCCATAGAGGAGCCCACATTGCACTTGCTGAGTAAGCAACAAGGAACAGCAAAAACAAAGTAACCACTTCACACCTGACTGTCTCCTATACCACCACTGTCCTACTCAGGGGACACACTGAAATGTCCAGAGAGCACACTGGGAACCAACAAAGCTAGAGCAGAGGTGGCTGGAGAGAAGCATGTTTCTCCTACTCTTTTTTTTTATTTATTTTTTTGTCCTTGCTTCCTGTTACCAGAGAAAGTAACAAAAAGTGTATGTCAACTGACTAAACTGCACCAAATTGAATATTTTGTTGCCTATACCATACCCTTTTTTGGCAAAGGTGGTAGAGCCTCAGAAGCTGATTTCAGGCACTATGCTACCCTTAAAACAAATTCCAGCTTCCCCATAAACTCCTCAGTAGTTCCAGGTTCAGATGAGATAGAGGTAATTATTTTCTTCATAGCTGGTACAGTGCTGTGTTTTGGATTTAGTACGAGAATTACGTTCAAAACTCACAGATTTTTTAGTTGTTGCTAAATAGTGTTTACTCTTAAACAAGGAAAACACTACTTAGTAAAAATTAAAACACTGTTATCAACAAGATTCTCATACTAAATGCAAAACATAACACTGCACCAGCAACTAAGAAAACTAACTCTATTCCAAGGAAAATCAGGACATTACATACTTAAACATCCATTCTTTCCCTGACTAAAATAACTAAAAGTCTTACTCCTCAAAAAAACCTTAGTTGTTACATAAAGCTTTTTGCAGATGTACTCTATAAGCACCATCAAGGACCACCCACAAGTAAAAACAAAAGCTGGCTAAAGGGCTTGATTTGCTTCAAGTAAAACTTGCTTTTAGTAATGCCTAGCACGGAGTAGAAGAAGACTATGAAAAGGAATCCTTTTTACAGTCGAATGACAAATTCAGAAGCAAATTTGCATGAGTCTATTGCTTAACTTCATTCTTTCTGTAATGCAAACTGATCTGGTCAAGCAGGGAAACCTACAGATGGCTAACCAGGACCCTGTCAAGATGACTTCTAGGTACTTCCCAGAATGGAGACTTCACAACCTCACTGAGCAACCTGTAGTGTGCTTGGTGATCCCCACAAGAAAAAAAAAAAAAGCTCCCTTATTTTCAGTTTGTTTCAGTTTGTGCTCTTTGCCTCTGGTCCTGTCTCTGGAAGCCCCTAAAAAGGGCCTGACCCAGTCTCTTTGTACCCTTGCTTCACATATTTGTATAAATTGAGGAGATACCACATAAGTTCACCAGGGCTGAGAAGTCCCAGCTGTCTCCTTGCCTCTCCGCACAGCATAAATGCTCCAGTCCATCACATTCATGGCCCTCCATGGGTTTCTGTCCAGTATGTTCCTCAATTTGTACTGAGTAGCCCAGAACACACCCCTACTAAGAAAAGTTTCTTATTCCAGTAATTTTACAGCTTACTAAGAGGAACAGGATTTAAATAAGACCTGTCGGAAAAAATATTTTTCTTTCTTTTCAGTAAAGAAATAGGGAAAAAAACTGCAAAGAATAATCCAATGGCTCTAGACAGAACCTGACCAAGACAGTGTGAAAAGTGCTGCCACTGAAGCTGAAGAACCTGAATGGAACTCAAAATGTAAAAGGACTATCTTGCAGAAAAGCTGTTACACTAAGAAAACAGTCTGCACCTATTTATTAGCAACATGTTTTGTGTCTTTTCTCAATTGCAGATGTATCTATGAATGTCTCAGATGCTACTGAAAGCACTGCTTAACTGAAGTGACTGATTTCTGCAGTGAAACAAAATACTAGACAAAATTTTTACTGTTGATTATTTATACCCAGACTAACCTAGTTTTATATATATATATAACTGGTATAGCTCACAACTGCCTCAGGTATCCACACAGTATCTCTTTTCAAGTGCCACAATAAGGAGAGTGAAAAGGTTTATCAATTTGTATCTTACAGTAGCAGAAAGAATCTGTCTTTTATTACTACAGTCTTTCCCACTGTGATGTGGGGATTACCATCTCTCCATATCCCAAAGAAGAAAGTGAACAGCTGGAATACATGACATTCTGACAGTACTTCAGAAACTCCTTAAATCTTTATCCATGTTCTCCTTCAAACAGAAACACAGTAACATGGGTATCTTACGAAGCTGCAATTAATTGGTGCTGAAATGGCAACCTGGCATGTTGTGCAAAAACAGCAAATAAAAATAGAAGACAGCAATTCTTTTTCTTATTATTGCAGCATGCCTAGAAGACCCAGTGGAGCTAAGGTCAGCATACATTCAGTGTACATAGCAAAGAAACTAAAAGCTTACAAATGTCCAGAGCAAGCAAAGACAAAATGAGCATGAGAATTTGTCTTCATATTAAATTTGGGTCCTTTTATGGGTAGCATTGCATAGCTCTGGCTTAAGCTTGAAAGTCTTACAAATGGGCAAGCAACAAGGAACTACTGATGGACAAACACTGAATTAAGTCATGTGACAAGGGCTAAAAGGCAAACATCACATTGCTTCCAACTGTTGGAATGAAAGTACTGCACACTAAGAGAGCATGTACTGGAATCTTACAAGGATACTTGTGGACATAGGTATTTGGTTTTAGAACACACAGGGCAGAGTGACTGAGACTCCAAAAAACCCACCACTTTTCAAGCAGTCACACAATTACAAAGGTATTTCAGGAATAGAAATAGTTGTAAGCACGTATATATCTCCAGTTAAACAACCCCCATCTCTCCTTATGCTATCGATAACAGACACCAAAAACAAACAGTATTTAAAATATATTCAATTTTGTCTAACCTGCAGTTAAACAGCAGCAATAAGTCCTTACTCTGTGTTAGGAAAACACTTACTGCATTTCCTCTCCTCCCCCACCCAAAGCAACAAAGTTTTCTAGAGTCTGCTTGGCTTACCTGCTGATGAGAGAATTTCACTTTGGGATTGTTGTCAATTTCCCACAACCCTTCATTAAAACCCTTTCTTTTGTTCGGTTTGCCATATTTATCTTTATTTTCTGAATAAGGGAATATGTCCTTTGGCCCCAAAAATGCCCTTAGGGAAAGAAAAAACAAAATTCACATTTTAATTGGTTAGTCTTTTCAAAGAAGTAAGAACCAAGCGTTATTAAATATTAAAGGCATTAGTACTACAACAACTATTCTACTAGAGTGCATAGTCTTCTAAACTGCAACACCCCAAGGTCTCCATTACTACCACCACAAACAGAGATTTCCCTCCTTACTCAGGGAAGAGAATACTGAGAATCAATATTATGGTTTATGCTAAAGAGCATCAAAGACTATTTCATTTCTGCTCTACCTTCATGGTCTTTTGAAGTTAGGATTTCACTGTACCAATCTACCTGCTGCTAACAGAAAAATGTACTCTTTGGTAGTACATTCTCAATTCCAATCCATGCCTAGACATTGTGTTATTGCACTTACATTACATCCAACTATTTGAAAGTTGCAGATTCTTGCTTTCTGAAGTACCAGCTCATGGTAAATTTAAACAGATACTTCTAAGCTCCATGCCACTACTTCCTTCATTATCCTTAAAAAAAAGCAGCTACTTCAGACTTACACCCCAATAAAAAGAGGAGAGAAAAAAGAAAAAACATAGAATCTCATTGAAAACTTAAGCATTTTCTACTCCAGCTGTAAACACTCATCTATGTGCACAAAGTATTAAGAAAGCCATTGTCAGCTTAGACTGCAAATCACCCACCTCTTGGCAAGAGATAGAGAGGATTCAGCTAGTATGGGAAACATGCACCTGCCAAGCTTATTTACACAGACCAAAAAGATGGGGAGGCAGACAAGCAATTTTTTTCCTATTTTTGTCTCTCCCAGTTGCTCTTTCTTCTTCCCTATTCTCTAAGCATTTTTCCAGTCTCTAAGCCTTTGCTCATATTGTCAGGCATTGAAAAACACCTGAGAACAGCTATGGTGAAAAGTTATGAAGCTAACTAGGCTGCTGCAGTTTAGTCCTCATGTACCAATTAAGAAAAAGGAACAAGAAAAATTGAATTAAGAGATTACCCTAACACATACAGTCCAGAAACTAGAGTTCAGTGCAACCTGTTTGTCTGTGACCAAACAAAATTTGTACGGATATGATATACTGCCACAACATATCCAAATAAAGTGTTTATTAAAATAGTATTCATTTTATTACTCTCCCAAGACAGAAACACATTCAGCTGGGTTTTTGTACAAAACTTAAGAGAAAACAAAAAACTGCAAAGTACAGGTTAACTTACTCACAGTAATTTCATAAACTCAATATTACTTCTAAAAGTCAAGTAAGAATTATTTCCAAACCAGTCTTGCTTTCCTTTTCCCCCATGGTTCCTTCTTCCTGCCGTAACCATCCACAGAGCCTGAAATCCTGTCATCATTTATACAGGACTTTTTAGCATGATAAACTGATTATGTGAGTTTTCAGAGTTGCCACTACTTACAGTATGACAGACTATACAAACATAGCCTACTAAAATGCTGAAGATAGAGTATCTAACTTTGCACAATGTGTAAGTCTTAACTGTGAGAAGCACAGCACAGAACAAGTTTACCAAATTTACTCTAATTCCCATGAAAAAAGTACAAAAAATTGTTAACTCTACATAATTACTGATGGATCACTGAAGTCACTATTTACAGCTAAAAACCTAAACAAAATTACACGCTATGGAACATCAGTTTCCTTTGTCCCCTGATCAGTTCCTTCCTATTGTAATTTATAGGTATCTGCTGCAAGGAGTGAGACCACGAACTTTAAAAGTTTCACCTATTATCACTCTACAGAGCTTAAGATAAGCAATATGCTTAACAAACACCAGGAGACAGCTGGGTCATGGAACACCATACATTGCAATGTGTGTGAAATAGACGCAAAACACTTCTCTGGTATTCTATGGATTTTTGAAATGTAGTAACATGGAACCTAGAGCCTAACAAAAACCAGATCACAGCAAAATTTTATTTAGTAACTACACCACAGTGAGGAACAAACATTCCAAATTACTCACACAAACTAGGAAAAAAGCCCCTAATTACCAAACCTTTCAAAACCAAGCACCTCTTAAGAGCCCTAAGCTAAATCTGAAGTTGGACATAAAACTTCTCAAAAGTTGCACAGGTGTTTTTAAACCTTTAAATGAGATGTTATTTCCGTCTTCCTTACCTGCATTCCCAAACTTATTTACAACTGCACAAAACCCCACTGCAATCCAGAACGACACATGCTTCACCAACAACAGAACCAAAGCAGTATTGTGTTGCAGTTGCCAAAGAAAAAGTTTGGTTGTGTGAAAAAATGAAGGAAAAAAAAAAAGGTAACCTAACACAATTTAAATGATCATTAAAACAATGCACAAGACAAACCTTACAACTTTGAATCGAATTCCAGGAATTCTTCTTTACCCACAAAATTACACACAGAGAAAAACTCCAATCAAGCTAAAAAAATTTTATCATTGAAAGATTTACTGAAAGATGAGATAGCTAAAAAAAAAATACATGATCCAAGCATATAGATATCTTTTTCATCACAGAAATTGCTTTTTAAGAAAAGTAATAGCAAGTAATGCCAACAGCAGGGGATGTTTACTCTTTAACTCAACAGGACAATGTATTATCTTAGCAAGATACTTACTTGCTAAAGATGGATAGAAAACAGCAGATTAAAGCAATTTAAATCTATTTAATAAGATGAAAAAAAGCAAGATCCTTCCGCAAAATGAGAGAAATCGACAACTTTTTCATACAACTTAAATCTGCCATTTCTTAAAGAAAAACAGAAGAATTAAAAGCACACCAACACAGGTTTAAATTGCTTGGGTTTCTTTTAGCAACCCAAACAAAAAATGGAGCACTGAATCTGATGGTGCCTTAAATCTACAGTAACCCAACCAGTCATGCCAAAACACCGTAATTTTCAAAAACAGACAACTACATAAACCCCAGAATATTTTCTATTAAATTCAGCAGTGGAAGACATACAGTCTCTCAAAGCAAATACTGTATCACCACAAAACATGCTCAAAGTACCCAAAGATCAGTATTTTGCAGGTTGATAGGTATGAAGCTAACTGTACTTCCTCATCTCTCTCCAGATCTCATAAACACAAGACCACCCACAACCCAAAACCTCGTCAGAAAAAAAACAATAAACCAAACCAATAACACCAACTCCAGTACATGATTATCTGTCCATCTCTCAAATTTTGCCTATTTCACTTTCTTTGAGAATATAGTGTTGAGAATTTTGACAATATACAGGACTATAATTAAACTCATTACAGATAAAAAGAAAAACCAATCAGCCACATCACTGTGGGTACAATTCTTTTCTTCTGATGAGCAAAGCATACATGTTATGGTTATCGTCTACCATTCACTTGAAGAGCTTAAGTAAACGTCACAGAATCATGTCCTGACAAAACAGATCAATTTAGGAAGATGTGCTAACAAATACAATAGACTGAAATACACTACATTCAGAGAAGATAACTTTTTGTCACAGCATTTTAAAATGAGAAAAATACAACCCTGAAATATAAAGAACTTACGTCTCATGGGTGCCAAAAAAGAAAATAGGCATTTTATTCATAGGCGGTTTTACTGCCCCATCAGGAACTTCATCCACCTAGGAAAAACACAGCCTATTATAATCCAAATCAAGCAAGAGTCGAGAACAGTTTAGGGGGAACTATGTAAAAATTAAGCATTAAAATGGGAATAAAAAAAGCTACAGAAAAGTAAAGCGGGAACTTAGATCTCTTTTTAACAATATGTAAGAAAAATATAGCAAAATCAAAACCTGTATTAGCAACAATAGAAAATTACATTACTTTCAGTTTACAGAGATAGTTTTCACATGACCACTTCTCTTAAAAGGAGAGATTACAATGTGTTACAGGTAAAAGCCACAATCCAGTTTCATCGACATACTGCCCATCCTTAAGGAAAAGGAACAGGAAGACTTCCTACCCTTATGCTGATCTGATAACTTGTGGAAGCCCAAATGTGAAGTCCAAATACAAAGTACTACCAAAAGGGCAATAAACTTTAAAAGAACCCCAATTCCTAAGTCAGCATAAATACTTTTTTACCTCCATTCCTACATCCAACAAATGACCTACAGCAGTCCCAGAACTTGGCATGCCTTTTCCACTGGAGCATGGAGAACACGAAAAAGGACTGGACAAGTTACCACATACACTTAGCCTATTTAACAGAGATAGGCACAGTAGACATAGCCCACTTAGGAGTAATCTTGCCATAAATTCGTGGGGTTTTTTTTGCCAAGAGCAGTTATTTGGTGACACTGTTATGGAAGAGCTCCAGGGGCCTGCACATGCTCAAGTGTCAGGCTACCATACAGCAGTCTTCATTCCGTAAAGCCCAGTTAAACAAATTAGAACAACTAATGACTACTTGAGAGGGCTACTTTTTACGGTATGGATCTGCAACGTTACTGCAAAGCCGCTTCTACCCCTGGGAGCCCAGCCGTCCTCCCCCACAGGAGGCGAAGCTGAGGGTGCTGCTCAGCACAGGTGTGTGAGCGCACCCCGCAGAGAACGAGGCAGGAGGAGGAGGGGGAGCCTTACCCTGGCCGGCCAATGCGGGTACCCTTTCATCTTGGCGAAAATCAGGTCTCCGGGTTTGAAATCTCGGCTCATGTTTTCTCACCGACGCGACGCCCTGTTGCCGCCAAGAGAACCGAGCTCAGAGAAGGAAAGGCTCTGCGACTCCAGCAACCACCGAGACACTGCCAGCCACACGAGGTGCCACTCGCTGCCGGGATAAACACACCGGGGCGGGAGAGAGCAGAGAAGAGCAACACAAGAAGGCACGTCAGCAAGGGAGGGCGGCCCCTGGCTGGGGCGCGCTGCGCCGTGCCCGCCCTTCACCCCTGCAAGGAGACCCCCTGGGCACTCGGCAGCGTCAGCGCCCGCCCGCGGGCAGGGCCAGGCCGCCCCGGCCAGGACAGCCACCCGCCACCTTGTCCCGATCTCCCCCGTCCCCGACCGGCCGCTCGCCCCCTCACGCACGCGGGCACGATGGCGCGAGAGCGCTACAGGGGGGCAGGAAGGGGGGAGGGAGGGGGCGCGCGGAAAAGAAACTCCGCCCGCCCGCCCTCCTCTCCTCCATCCATCCCTTTTTCTCTCCCACTCTCCCCTTCTTCCCCCTGACCCCCCTTCTCTCCCTCTCGCTCGCTCTCTCTCCCCAGCCCGCCCGCCCGCCGCTTCACCGCCGGCGGTGCACCTCGCCGCTACCAACCGCGCTAGCGTCCGGCCCGCCGCCCGCCGCGCAAACACAGCCGCGCCACCTCCTCCCGCCAGCCGGCCGGTGCCACCCGGCACGCCGCACCGGGGCGGCGGGGGAGCGCAGGAGTGCCGGCGAGGACTCGGCGAGCGCCTCGCTGTAAGGCAGACGGCTCGGCTCCCGCCTCCACGCCTGGGGGAAGGCGGGCAGCCACGAGAGGAAAAAGTCCGNCACGAGAGGAAAAAGTCCGCCGGACCTGAGGCAGGGTTGGAGAAAGGAATGGGAAAAGTCTCGTTCGCTCCCTCTCCCCACAGTCAGAAAAGTGGTTCGTTCCTCCTCCGGTGGGGGCGGAGCGGCCGCGGCGCCGCTGGAGAGAGCGGAGGTGGGCCAGGAGGAAGAGGAGGAGGAGCTGCCGCAGCGGCGCGGCTGTAGGACCGCCCTCGGCCGCGGTGGCGGCGGGAGCCGAGCTGAGGATCGCCAGGCACACGGGGGAATGGGCCCTGCCCAGCCACTGACAGGCTGGCGTGGTTAATGAGCGCCAATCTCCTTCGCAGAGCGGGCGAGTGCGACTGTCCCCGCGGGGCCCTTTGTGTGCCTCATACCCCACGAGCTCTGTTAGGAGCCGTTCCTTTGCCAGGCTTTTCATCCCTTCTTGCTGCAGGACCCAAAGCTGCCCGTGTTACCCGGGTACTCCCCAGCCGCTTGCTTGATGTCTTGACTTCCCCCAGCATACAACAACTCACGGTTGTTTTATTTTCTTAAGTCTGTAACAGAGTCCTTACTTGCTACTTAGTCGCCATTAACTCCTGGGTTTGGTGGTGATTTTTTTCTTTTTTTTTGGTTGGTTGGTTGATTGGTTTTGTTTTCTAAGTAGGATTGCTACTAATTCAGACTATGTTCCTCCCCTTGTCCTCTCCATATGTATTCTCTCCTGGTTTGTTTACCAGTCCACATTAAGCTTCCTCCTCACCTAGTGGCGTTTCAAGCCACTATGCCCCCCTCTCCTGTTTGTCAGTTGATCTCCTTAGTGAGCACATCAGCCACTGCCAGCCTCCCTACAAATACCTTTCTTCGAAGTGAGGCTCTCAAAACCAGATATAAACCCACTATCTTCTTTCGTACGGACTGCTTGTCCTGTTGTGTCTAATTCTAGTTCTGCATCAAAAATTAGCTGGCCCGTCAACTCCCTCTGGGTTTAGTCCTATGTGATGGCCCCACACAGCACCACCTGCAAGTCATAGTATGACACAAAAAAAATTACTCCTTACACTGATTCATAGGGGCAGACCTAGCCATTTTATGCTCAAGTTTTCATCTATGGTGTGTGGCCTGATGCACAAGTTTTACAGGTCAGTTTTCTGCCTGCTCCCGTCTGTGCTACTTGAACATGAAGGTAACTCCTTGTGAGAAGAATTGTCTTACCCCTCTCAGTTTTGATACTGAAACTCAAGTCAGTCCCAAAACACCCACTGCAGTTGCCACAGAGCACACTGTGATTTGTTCTAGGCTCTCTCCTCCTTAAATGCAAAATGTTGTTTTATAAACTTCAACTGTAAAATTTCACACCATCTGTGTGAACAAACTGCAAAATTCTGCAAGAACAAAGTGCATTTTTCTGATGGCTTCAACAAGTCAGATCTGTTTGATTTTCTTGGAGGTGGCAAAGCTCATATCCCTGACATCAACTTTCTCATAAAAAATAGAAAACTGTCAATATATTAAGACAGATAAAAAACTTCCTTCCTATGTAAAAATGAATGACCACCTGGGGCAAAAGTCTCCATCCCTGGTGGTATTTAAATGACATATAGATGCAGCACTTAGGGACATGGTTTAGTGGTGGCCTTGGCAGTGCTGGGCTAATAGTAGGACTTGATGATTTTAGATGTCTTTCCAACCAAAATAATTCTCTATATGGTTCTATATAAGATATGTTTTTTTCAGTATGGGAGAAGGAAAGGTGTTTGTTTAACTACATGCATGCAGCAACAGTATTGTGTCTAAAGTATTTTTTGTAAATCAATGTAAAAAATGGTGTGTGGGACATTTGGGGCAGATAAGCTGATATTACTGCTGGTTCAGAATTTTCCAAGTTTTTATACTGCCAAAACCTATCACATCATTCAAATATAATGCTAAGTCTCTGCTTCCTTTCATATTCTCACATAATGTATATTTTTTCATTAGCTGAGGCCATTTTTCATATTAAGTTTTGACTACTTATCAGACAACAGCAGAGAGGACATCCTCTTCACTCTGTATTTTTGATAAAAAAAACCCCAACCATGCTGTTATTAAAAGAACTGCAACATAATGAAATATACTTTTGTGAACATGGGCAAAGAACTTATTTCATTTAGCCCTAGACATTTAGAATAATTACATGATGGTGAAGTAGAAAAACCATCGGTAAAAGCCAATTATAGAAATCAAGTTAGAGACTAGAAATTAAGTTTTGAATCTTTATATCAGAGGGTGAAAATACTACAGAGCTTTTTTTCTTTTTATTAAAACTTCAGTTTGGCTATACCACTGACGTGTTATTGCTATTGTCCACTTTTCTAGGATATGGTGGGGTGGATTTTATTCACTCACTCGCTTATACTGCTGTTGTTTGACATCATATATGTTTACATCTGGATCTTGAAATTCTCAGTTGAGATGTTTCAAGGAAACCTTTCCCTTTGTGCAGTGAGGCGACCAGAAGGGGAATGATAACCTAGTCTCCCTCATCCACCCTGCTGCGAATTTTGTGAGAGGGTCTCTCAAAACCATTCACCTGTTTGTTTCTCTTGATAATACGAGAGAAGAATGTGCTGCCCCGCATCTGAGGCCGTGCACATCCCAACCTGGCTCTCCCGTCAGCCGGTCATGTTCATTTCCTACTCGCACGTTATATTTTCGGAACCCAGAGCGCCCAGGAGGCCTCCGGGACAGGCCCCGCGGGCGCTGCGCGCGAGGCTGCGCGCGCCGCCGGCCCGCCCGCGCATGACGTTCCGCCGCGGCCGGAAGTTGCCGTTGGGGAGGCAGGACGCGCCGGCCGCGTCCCTGCTGGCGGGACCTGGAAACGGCGCAGCTCTTCCCGGCGCTTCCCGGCGCTTCCCGGCGTCCGCCCTCGCCCCGGCTGCCCGGAGCGGCCCTGGGGTGCTGCTGCTGGAGCTCTGTTCTGACCTTGTTCCCTCAGCCCTTCCTGCCAGGTAAAGCGCCAAAGCCGCCGTTACGGCGTGCGCTCAGCCGGCGCCGCTCCGGGGCCAGCGGTGTGAAGGGATGCTTCTGCTTTGGTTTTTAGCTTGCTTAAAATTTTTCAGCCTGCGTTAGTGAAAAGCTAGTGGTTCGTTCGGCTGAAACTGGTGAGCTTTTAGAGTTGCAGCACGGATATGGTAGTTCCGCCTGCCTCTGAGTGTTTCAGATTGGTACATCTTGGTTAGATTCGGTTTGCTGGAGGGGACCTTAGAGATCCTCCAGTTCCATTCCTGCCGTGGGCAGGGGACATCTCCCACTAAACCAGGTTGCTCAGAGCCCCATCCAGCCTTGTCTTTGAACACTTCCAGGGATGGGCATCCACGGCTTCTCTGAGCAACCTGTTCCAGTGCCTCAACACTCTCACAATAAAAAAATTTCTTCCCCACATCCAGCCTAAATCAATGGCCTCCATAAAGCTGGTCGTGAGGAGAATATGACACAAACTTTGTAGGTAACATCCATCGAATGTATTTCCTCCTCAAGCAAAAATTTCCTAACTATTTTGTTTGATTATGGGGCTCTGAGGAGCCACTCCATGCTCCTTGATTTTTTTCTCCCCCTGGTTGAAATAGCATGCTTTTGGAGTGTATCCATTTGTGTGCTAGTAAACAATGGATGTGTGTCTTACCCGAGAGATGTTGTATATTCAAGATCATTAGCATTCCCAGAAAACAGTCATTAGATATTCCCTGTTTCCCTTCCCCCACAAAGTAAATAAAAGACTTAAAAGCAATTTCAGAAGGTTCTAAAACTTCAAGGTGGTATGGATGTGTTAGAGGAGATTTTGCTTATGTTTTGAGACAGATTTTTTTCTGCTGCATCTATTTAGTTGCACCATTTTCTAAAATTTTTTACTGTTCAGATTTTGGTATAAAGCCAAATATATATTTTTGGCAATAAATATTAAGGAAAGGGTGGTATAAAAAACTAGTTTCTTAGTGTTCAGAGCTATGTCTGAATGTGAAAATTTGACACTATTGATAGAGGTTTAGTTTCCTATACCAGGATACCTCATTTAATTTTTTATTGAAGTGATTCATCTTTGTTGAGTACAGTACCACAAGTACTTTGTCAAGATTTTCTTCTCTCACATAAAGTTTTCAGTGTGCAAGTCACCGATAATTTAATGGAACTTAACATGTGCCTAGAAATTATACTACAGGCTATACTTTGAAAATGAGGTTTTCAACTATTTTCTCATTTGAGATGGAAAGAAAGCTATGCTGTTTTCTCTAGGAGTGTGAGTGACTGTTGCATGGCAGTTGTTGTGTTTTGAGTCTTATGAACACATGCACCGAGGTGAATTCTGATGGGTAGATGTTAAAAATCACAAAGGATACATGTAGCTATTCTATATTAATATACTGCTTTTCTGTAAAAACAAAACAAACAAAGAAAAAAACTCAAACCAAAAACTCAGAGTTGTTAGAAGTAAGTTTATTTTTGCTGCATTTTCTTTTAAAATTATAGGCTGAAGCAGAAATGCATTTTTTTTTCTCCATATTTCTAGTACTGCAACTGGAATGAATAAAATCAGTTTATATTAATGTATTACACTGACTGCTGCCATTGGACACCACAATATAAAATATACATTAAAGTATTGGAGAGCATTGGAAGGAGATCCTCAAGGTTGGTGAAGACATGAGGGATGGCTGAGGTCACTTGTTCTGTTCAGCCTGCAGGACACTGAGCGGAGGTCTCATCGCAGTTACAACTTCCTCAAGGGGAAGTGAAGGGACAGGCACTGGTCCTTAATCTCTGGTGACCAGTGACAGGACAGAGGGAATGGCCTGAAAATGAGTTGGGGAGGTTTAGGTTGGATATTCAGAGAAGGTCCTTCACACTTAGGTGAAGGTGGTTAGACCCTGGAACAGACTCCCAGGGAAGTGGTCACAGCGCCAGCCTTACAGAGTTCAAGAAGCATTGGGACAGTGCTCTCAGGCACAAGGTGTGATTTTTGGGTTGTCCTGTGCAGGGCCAGGAGTTGGGACTTGGTAGTTCTAATGGATGCCTTCCAACTCAGCTTATTCTATGATTCTGTGGACATGTGACTGCAAACCAGGGATAGTAAAAATGGAGTCCAGGCAAGTTGCCTGTTTTGGACTTTAATACGGATGTCCATCTGCTACCATGTTCAAAAACAAGCCTTTTTGGCTCATTAATATTGACTGTTGAATACAGGTTATATTTCATGTTGCCTTGCTTTAATTAATGGAAAGAGGTCTTTAATGAGTTTGTTCTGCAACTTGATGCAAACAATGGATTTTTTTAAGGTCTGCATTATAAATATGTTGTCTGTATTGATTTATTTTTTATTATGAAATTAATGATTTTTTCTAAAGATGAGTGGAGTTTCAGTTCAATTTAGAATTCCTTCTGTATAGTCCTAACTACTGCTGATTTATCTAATACAATAAAAATATGTTCAAATAGAAAATTCCAGGCTTGTAAAACTTGGAGGACTTTCTGTATTAAAGGCTGTTGTCAGACAGCAAACTAGCACATTCAGTCATGGTATATGCATTTATCTTCAACAGAATTTTTTTGAAGAGAAATGGAGTTTGTAATATTCTTACGAGATAGAGGATCAGTGTGTGGGAACAAAATACTTTTTACTGATATTCTGAAAACCTTGACAGGTGATATTCTGCTATGTTACTATATATGTATATATTGATCTACAATATTTAAGCTTCGAGGATTAGAAGTACAATTCTCATAGATGTCTAAAACTTTAAAATTATATTTGATAGTTGTTCACTTGCCATAGTAGTAACACTGTTTTCTAACTGCTTGTGGGTATTAACAAATGATTTTTTCATTATGTTGGCAAATAAATTAAAGCATGTCTCTGTTACAGATTGTAATGTTTTTATCATATGGAAGAATAATCTTGGGAGCTTGTCAAGTAAACGTATATACAGTCAACAATTAATTCTCCAGAGTTTATAGTTTATGCAGCTTGAAAAGCTGTCTATTGGCCATCATGAGTTCATCCTCTTCAGTCAACTGCTCTGTCACAGAAGCTAGAAGGTAAGTTTCATTTCTGTATTTTCTAGTCTAGTAATATAGTTCTGGTTTTTGTGGTTTATTTTCTAGATCCCTGAAATTATGTAATTCAGACTGAAAAAGAACCTGGTACAGTGTAATATATGCAAGCTAAGCCATGTCAATACAGTTATTAGATCTTAGAATGGAATGGGCAAGGTTGGAACAGACCTCAAAGATGCTTGAATTCCAGCCCTCTGCTCTGGACAGGGACACCTTTCACTAGACAAGATTACACAGAGCCCCATTCACCTTGGCCTTGAGCCAACTGCCAGGAATGTGGTGTCCATAGCTTCTCTGGGCAACAGGTTCCAATGCCTCACCACTCCCACAGTAAAGGGTTTTTCTAATATCTAATCTAAACCTTCTCTCCTTCTGTTTAAAGCCATTCTTTTTTTTTGTCACTACATGCTATTGTAGAGAGTCTCTCTCCATCTTTCTTGTAGACTCCCTTCAGGTGCTGGAAGGCCACAGTTGGGTCGCCCTGAAGCTTCTCTTCTCCAGGGTGAACAAACCCAATTCCCTCAGCCTTTCACCAATTCACCTCAGTAAAGGTGCTCTGTCTCTCTCATCAACTTCTTGGGCCTCCTCTGGACATGCTCCAACAGGTCCA
>VYZP01039969.1:0-31207 GCA_013400635.1 Hypocryptadius cinnamomeus | reverse complement strand
ACTCCCTGGACTTGCTTGTGACCTCAGGTCACACAGAAGAAAACACTCAGAGCCAGCAAAGGAAACTTCAGAGCCAGTGAGAAGAAAACTTCCAGGAGAGAGTGAGAACTCCCTCTCCTGTCCCTCTCCATCTCCAGCACCGATCAAAGCCATCCACATCTCAGGGACACACTGCACTGCAGGAAAATCCATGTCCTGGTTCCACCAGAGCAAAAATGAGGCCTCATTGCACCTTCTCAAGTAATCACTCCTAATATCCTGGAGGAATGAACACTTTGGATTTTCTGGACCATTTTGCCAGAACTGGGTGTGTGAACAAACACGCATTGTGAGGACTAACATCTACCGCAAAATGGACAGCAACACAGCAAAACACACAGCAAAATGGAGCCACGAGCTTGACTTTTAACCTAACCCAACCACGGCCAGGAAAACATGTGATCCTGCTTTTGAGACCTTTATGTTAACTGCAATTTGTGCTTACAGCTGCTGCTATCACAGTTCAAGGGCATACAGCTGCTGATTATGTATTCTCACTGTAGTGCTTGCACAACAGCCAATATCCAAAACTGTGACCATATAATTCTTGGGTGTTCACTGCCATTATCCATCCCCTAGATAAGCATTTCCAGGTAAGCTCATCCTGCAGCAAGCCACTTCAGGGAGTTAAATCAGCAGAAAAGTAATCCTGTTGGAAAAGGGATTAACTTTCTCATGGTTCAATCCCCTGGTTTCAGGATCAGATGCAGCAAAAAGGATGCAAAACCATTCAGGACTCTAGCAGCCCCAACTTAGACCAGCTTAAATACCATCAAACTGAACCTAATCAAACACTGGCTTTTAACTTTTCTTCACTACCTGAAAAAAACATTGCAGACAGACTGTAAAAACACTTTTTCCCTCTGCTTTTGTTAACTATGTGCAGTAGATCTCGACATCATCAGGATCCTATCCCATGAACAACTCTTTGAAGGTCATGGAATTATTTTAGCACTTAGGGTTTTCTACAGATTATTACCACCTAGTCCAGTTCACAACTGCCCTTTTATTATTTATACACTGACAAATAGCAACAGAAATGAAGTTTCACAGATACTAGAAGTATGAAAATATCTTTCCAAAATCTCAAGAGACCTAAACCCACATTTTCTAGGAAGGGATCTAGGAGCTCCTTCCTGCAAAATACATCAACTGCACAAAATCCAGTTCTGAATTCATAAAGAATGTCTGAGAGAACAAAACCAGAGGAAATAAAGTTCACTTTTAGTATTTGCTTATTTATCAATCACCTCCAAGGGAATACTCTTGGTTTATACCATATTTCTAAAATCAACAGCTTCCTCAGGCCTCCTGAATGAATCTTCACAATGCCAAAGTGCCTAAGAAAATTACATTTTTTAAATTTAAATTATTTGCAAGACTAAATATATCCAGTTGTTTAAGGCATCCTCATGTTTCCACAAAAGGATTCTTTGAAGTGGAAAGGAAATGTGTTTACAACACCTGTTATATCCGTGAAGTGGCCAGCTCAAGATGCTTTAAAAACTACCACTAATTATGAAATAAGAACTTCTACAAACCCAAGAAGATTTTTCTTGCAGGATTGTGGGGGTTTAACATCACAGGAGGAGCTGTTGTATACAAAAAGGCAGGAATTTTAATGGCTATTTTAGTCAAATTGCTTTGATATCCAAAAGGAGGTTTATGGCCATTAAGACAGAAGCCAGTTTGCCGGTTTTGGCTGGGTATTGCACACTTTAGCACAGCCTGGCCTGCAACAGACCCAGTGAATGAAATTTCAAATACATTAACGTGCAACTTAACAAGCACTGTTAGTTGCTCATTTTGTTAAATTTACAGGCTGGTTTAGTCTAAGGCTTTTTTCCCTTAAAGTTTATTTAAAGCTGCATGTGCAGAGAAGAACAAGTTTGAAAACCCTTTCCTCAGTAACACATCCCTTCACTGGGGGAACTGTAGTTTCTGCTTACCACAACTTGCACTTTCTTAAATTTAATGCCTTGAGTTCTTTTATTCTACACCAAGCCACTTGAACTGTGAACAGCCCTGGAAAAATTGTGTCCTTTAAGACTGGAGCAGACATAGCCCAGCATATCCATCTTGACAAAAAAAGGTACTTTTGTAAGTACTGCCCCATCCCTACATAATCTGGGCTCAAAACTCCAAATAAATTAAAATTTTTAGATTAGTAATGATTACCACTCTTTCTTCATAGGACTATTTCCCAAATGTTGGACTGACACATTTTTCACTTGAACTTCTTACTTCTATACCTGGAACTTACTGACTCTGGAAATACACCTAAATTATAATTTATTTACAGCTGTGTAAAATTTGTCATTAAATCCCTGCATTACAAACTCAGGAGCTTTCCTTCACCAATACTTGTACTTACTCTGCCTTCTCTTAAAGAGGTTTCTCTAAAATGGCTCCTCCTGTGATGTTAAACCCACACAATCCTACAAGAAGTCTTCTTTCAGCACTGCATTGAGTGACATCTATTTTTAAAATATTATACTGAAGTTAACTACAACATTTACTATTGTCTTTAGCATGCAGAAACTTTCATGATGTACCACAACAAATAGATACAAGACAAAGTGAGGAAAGGAATCAAAAGGGACAAAAGTACCTCAAGAAAGCAGATCAAATGATTTTTGAGGTATTTTCTATAGTCATACAGACAATACAGACATCTTTTGTTTCCCACAGCTTAGTCTCAGACCAGATCCATATTCATGCAACATAAAAAATGCATCCCAGACTGGGGTTTGCTTCTTAGAAACATTAACTGGGAGTGTGACATGCATGTTCTAACCTTGAAAGATTGGAAGGCACTAATGCAGGGGCAAAGCAAATATTATGTGATCTTCAGATGAAGCTGATGCCTGGCATGTATTTATAAAGTGGGGGGAAAAAAGTGGGGAATTTAGGTTTTGTTACCAAGCACCATGACTGAAATGAAACTAGATGTGTACATAAAGGACCACAAAAATGTCAAGACATCCATAGGTGCAAGCATGGGCTCTTTGTAACCCTGACACATCAGGCTGGGAACAGCCTGTCATGGAATTTTCTGGCAAACAGTGGCAGATGCAGCAGCCTTTCAGTCTACAAAAATGCATTTCTATGATACAGACAGGGCTGAGTGTTTGGTATTCCAGAAACTGACCCCACACATTCTGGTTTGTCAAACATCATGGAGGCCGTGCCAGAAGTCTGCCAGGGGGCTGACAGATTTTAAGTCCTCAAATGATTCAACTGGTTCTTCAGGGCTAATTTGGGCCCAGCACAGTTAACAAGAGCAAGAATTTAAAATATACTCCAAGAGTTGTGGCCTCACTGTATTTCCTTGTCCTCCTGCTCTCTGTTCTACAACAACATAATGAGGAGACAACCTACATAATAGTTTAGGCTCCTGATCCACACAGTAAAGCAGCCCAAGAACTCCTGGAGCTAAGCCTGGCCTAAAAGTGGTAAAGCCACGCTTCAACTGCACTGCACCTGGTACAATAAAGCCTCCTAAAGCCCACCTATGTCTTAAACCTTACATCCTCTTTTCCTTCCCTCTCTTCCTCCAATCAGCATTCCGCTCTGTTGTTCCTTCCTCCACCACCACAGCTCTGTACTTGCTGCAGACAACATGGCAATTTATTATTCACCTGGCTGCTTTTTGGCAGTGCCTTCCAAAAGCTGGGATCTGGGAATCAAAATGCAGAACCCCCTGCCTGAGAGTGGGTCAGAGAGAGGGCTCTGGCTTCTCAAACATGTCTCACTCTCACATTTTTGCATCTAATGCACAGCACAGGTGCAAATGAACTGTGCAGCCCCCATTCCACACTGATCCCTGTACAGCACCCAAACCTCGGAGCTGGGAGCAGCAGGTGAGCCCTGAAACAGGGAAGGCAGCTGCAATCCCACCTCTGCCCAGCCTCAGTTTCTACAGCAAGGCACATTCAGAACCCCTGTGCAGGTAAGCTCGAGGCCTTGCAGCCAGCACCAGGCTGGTCTGGAGCAGCTGCAGTGTGGGTGCCCCAATCACCAGGCTCTCCCTGCTGCTCCTCCCTCCAGGGACACCGGATTTGGATCCCTCAAGTCAGGTCAGGCTCCCTGCAGGGATGCAGGGACTGAGTGGGAGCCTCTGTGCTGAAAGCTCCATGGCAGTGTTAGTAAAGACACCGGGATCTGGATACAGCCTGTGGCAACAGCCAGAGTCAGAAACACAAGTCTGCCAGCTGAGAAAAAAGCTGTTACTGAAAGTGAAAAAAAACCAGATGGATGGCAGGTAGTTGACCACAACAAAATCAGACTTGTAAGAAATCAGAATCCAGAAGCCTTCATCAGGAGGATGGAGCAGTATAAATAAAAAAAAAAATTAACCCAACCTGTAGGAGCAGGTTTTTTAATCTGAGTGCACCCAACACAGAAATAATAATGAGCAAAAAAAGGAACCTTAGTATGGCCCAAAGGCCAAGTCACAGGTTAGACTATGTGCTTTACACAGGCTGCAAATAACAATTTACAGGTTTGGGAATGCTAACCCCCTCTACTAATTCTGCATAGCAGTATTACACCTGCCACTTTTGTGCAGTATACAGACAGTAACTCAACCTTTTGCTTATCAAACTCACCCTTGCAAAAGAAAATAAAGCCTAAAGTCAGCACGGTTGAAGTTAAATAGTAACACTTTACAAGCTTTAGAAACACACAAGCCCTTTTAACAAACAGTTTAATTAAGGTATGAAACATCGATGCATTCTTGAAAACACTCTGGAGTGGGGAGATGAAATCTGGAACACGGCACACAGCAGCATTAACGAAATCTCGCTGTGGCACATTCTCACTTCTCTGCAGCCATCCACCTCACCATGAAGGGAACCACTCTGAAGAATGCTCAAACATACTCCAAGTACACAGCCTGATCAACTCGGAGCACACAGGGAATTTTGGGACATTATCCTAAGGAGGCAGAACCTGAGTATTTTACACTCTGAGCATCACATTTCCTATACCCATCCCATCACCGAGACACTGATCTTATAAAACTTACACTCTGCCCTTTAGGGGTACAGGCCCAGACATACAGAAATTCACCTGTTATATAAGAAGCTAACATTCTACAAACAAAAAGCCACTTCAAGGAGCACTGAGGCATCAGCTTGATTTTAAGTATTTCCAAAGGCTACACTGGCCACTAAGACACGTGACTGTTATCAAAAATTCTTCCCTCAATCAGGAATTTTCAGCCCCACTCCTCCAATTACCACCGACTTTAAACAGAATCCCAACTACTAACAAAAGCCATTTTGGAGAAACTCTGCCAATAAGTCGGAATCATTCACAGTAATACCAGATTAAAAAAGGTGACATAACACTCTGCTCGTACCTCCCTATAAATTAAGAGAAAAAGACAGACTTTAGTCTAACTAAAAAACAAAAACCAAGCCAAACTCCGCTGAAACTGTAGTTATTTCACAAAACCCCCGAAGTATTAGTTGGGAAGGGACCTCTGGAGATCCCCTAGTCCAAGTCTCCTGCCCAAGCAAGGTCACCTGCTGGAGCAGGCTGCACAGGAATGCGTCCAGGTGGGTTTTGGATGCGTCCGGAGAGGGAAACTCCGCGCCCTCCCGGGGCAGCCGGGAGTGCTCTGCACCCTGAACATAAAGAAGTTCTTCCTCATGCTGAGGTGGTTCCCTACTAAACGGAACGAACGCTGTACCACAAAAAAGACCCTTTATCGAATAAAGGCGTGTTTATCGTTCCTAGTTTAAGGATTAGGCGTGTTTTAGCAATGCTTTATTCTGGAGGCAGATGGTGTCGTTGGAGAGGCCTTCTCCATTAAACGCCTGAGCTCAGCCAACGCTCGCTTTACATAACACCGCAAACGGCCACTGTAAACAGCCTGGGCGGGCTGCAATTTTCTCTCCCTCAGCGACCACGACCGAGCGAGACCGTGACGGGGGCGCCCATTGTCCGGCTCGCCCTGAGCCGGGAAGCCGAGGGCTGAGAGCCGGAGCGTCACCGCCAGGGCCGGGCCGGCTCCGCTCCCCGCTTGCCCATGGGGCACACGGAGCTCCTTCCGACGGACGGCAGGGCAGGGGAGCCCCGGCCGGGCTCAGGGCCCCGCTCCGCTCCGCTCGGCCCCGCCGCACGCCCGCCCTCGCCGAGCCCACACCGCACCGCTCCCTCAGGGCGCGGCCTGCGCTCACCCGGCCCCCGCTCACCTGGTCGCCGGCTGTTCCCTCTCCGGACATGGCGCGTTCAAAACCGGGCTGGGGCGCGGGGCCCCGAGCGGGTTAAAGCTCCTTAAAAAGGCTCGTCCGGCCGCAGCCGCCGCGCCCGGAGAGCGGCAGCGAGAGAGCGGCAAAATGGCGGCAGCACCTCCGGCCCGGGGGCGGGGGAGCGGGGCTGGCGGGAGGAAGTGCGTCATCGCGGCGCGCGGGGGCGGCCGGAAGGGGCGGGGCGGGGCGGGGCGCTGAGGGCGGGAGGCCGCGCTGAGGAGGCGCTTCCTCCTCGTGCTGCTCTTCCTCTTCCCGCTCCTCTTCCTCTCCTTTTCCCTGCCCTTTCCCTGTCCCTTCCTTCCGTTTCCACGTCGTGGGGACAGAGCTGGCTCCCCGCAGCCGCTCCCGCCCCACACGGGCGGGATGGAGCCACGATGCTCGGCCCGGCCCGGTCCTGAGGGTGGCGCCGGGAGCCGCTGTAGCCGCGCTCATGGCACCCGCCAGAGGGACGGAGGGAACGGGGGGAGTTCGGTGACTTCCAGCGGCTCCTCGCCGGCGCTTTGCCTTCGCTGAGGCAAAGCTGTGGCTGCCAGCCGCGGAGCCGCCCCTTGCACCTCACAAGAGCTCTCGCTAATCGAGGCAAGCTCAAAACACAGGCTGAGATCGCCGTCACAAGAGATGTCAAGGGCACAGGAGGGAGCTACCTCTAAAGCTAATTTTGTTTACAAAATACCCACCAGCCAGAGAAAAGGGGCTTGGATCAGGCACTGCAGGGAAACTCTTGCTATATGAACAAAAAAAAAAAAAATTGGGAGGAGGCTTGGCACATACCAAGGTGATTTAGCTGCCTTCACAACAACAGTGTAAGTGATCCTAAAATTGTGTAACACAGAAATACATGAAGTAACTCAGCGTTAGTAGTGGAGTTTCCTTTCTGCCTCACCTTCCAGAGCTCGCTGTGTTAAACCACAGAAATGTGTGGCAACGGGACACAAGGAAAACATAATATGCAACCTTCTGAAGCTTCACCTGGGAAAAGAAAGGGAGCAGAGAGTGGAGAGCTACTTGACTAATTGTGCAGTAACATGGCTCAGAATTTTGATTCTTCAGAAGTGAAATACAAACATGTCTTGGCTGATAAGCTGTCTTTGTAGAACAGGGATTTTGTGATGAGCCTAATGTGTTGAAAATATTTGACAAATAAATATAATTTCTATTCAAAAACCCTGCAATTTTCCGAGTCGTTCTTGCAATGTTTTTCCACTTCCTATACAGGAACTAATTTCTTCAAAGTAATTGCTTGAAGCAATGCTGGTGAAACTTCTAATTAGACAATATTTGTGTTATTCCAGGGCTGAAGAGTGTCAGCTGCCTCCCTGGCCTGGCTGAATTTCTATTTTTCTGGTTCTTCAGGTTTCCATTTTGTTGTGAATGTCAGAGCTCGCAGCCTGAGGTAACTGGGGCAGCGAGGACACGATGACAGGCCTGGCTGCTTGGAAGGGCTGCCCCTCAGGTTTGGGGTGCGTTGTGATGTCAGAGCAGGAGGATGTTGATGCCTGCTGTGCTGTGGTGATTCATGCTCAGCTCAGTCATTGATGTGGAACTTAATGAATTTGACAAGGAAACCGTGTGGGTTGTACTGCTCTGGGAGGGAATGGGGCAGGGATCAAAAATCTGAAGCTGCTCAGGAATTAAAGACTACTGTGCCTGCAGGTCAGTGGGACTTGGAACCGGAAGAAAATGAGGACCTAAATAGAAGGTGAACCTTAAAGGCTGCCAGGCCAGGATCTTGGTGAAGTGTAAGCAAAGCAAATTTGAAAGGAAGCTGCTTTCAGAGAGTCGGGGCACTGGTTATCAAACAGACCTGACACACCTGTCTCCCAAGGCATTTTAGCAGCTTATTTTTAATGCTGGTTGTGAAATCACGGGTTTTGTGCAACTAAAAACATTGTTCACAACCCTACTCTCAGGAGGATTCAATCACAGATGTAATTATGTTAATTATGTCTGCTCAGTGCTGGAGGGACAGTTGAAGTCCCTCAGATTTGAGCTGCCCTATTGATTTCTGTGTGTCAGTGCTGAATCTCAGCAGAGTGCAGAGGATGCTGAAGATTGTCACCAGTGTCACCACACTTGTTGGAGGCTGTGGGCTGTCTCCCCTCCTCTGAGGTGGATTTCAGACACTGGGTGAAGGTAAGGACCTGGAAACTGAGAGACCCCATCCTGCTCTTGGCCAGGGCCGTGGTGGGGCCTGGTGTTTCCTTCTGCAGTGCCTGGCTGCCCTACAGAATCCATGATCACCCCTTTGGTATTTCTAAATTGGCAACACCGTGGGGATTCTGTGAACTAAAAAAGAGAAAGCAGCCTAAATTTACATTCTCATAGGTCATAATTAAGAATGAAACTCATCCTTCTGCCAGACTGGTGTTGCTCCCCATTTGAACTCAAGTGAGCTGTGTCTCACTAATCAGGTGCATCAATGAGGGATGAAGCAAAACCCAAACAGGCTTTGCTGAGTTTGTTTTCTTGGGCTCTGCACTGGTACTGCTGGGGTTTGTAGTCAAGAGGGAAGGAAGCATTTGGGTGGTGAGGAGGAAAAGGCAGCAATGGGATTGAAAAGAGTTTAGAAATTTAGTGTATAAGAAAATACAAAGCTGAACGGACCAGTGAACAGCTAGGGCGATCAGTAAAAAATAATTACAGCAGATTACATAGTTGCATAGTTAGTGTATTTTAATAGTGTAATAAGATATTAAAATTTCGGGTTGAATTCTAGCCTCCTCAACATCAATTAATTTGCTTGAATTGCCTATCACTTAATGCTACTTATTACAGTATTGCCTCATTATTTTTTATAAGCAGCTTTTTCAGTTTTCTAAGAAAAGTATAAATCATCATCATATCAGCTAAATCCTGTTGTTTTCAGTGCAGAATTCTTTCCCAATGCAAGTAGTTGTTGCCTTCCTATAACACTTCTTGCTGTTGTGGATCATTATTAGTATTCATCAATGTTTATTTATATTGCCTTGTGGATTCTTTAGAAAATTTACCATAATGAAATGAAATCTGAAGCTGGATTTGTGTGCATCTCTGTCTCTCTCTGGTCAAAGCTGTATTTTAAGGATGAAACCCTAAGCAGTGAACATAGTGCAGTAAATTGTTTAAGCCAACAACTGGGTATCCTCAGGGGCAGGGTTACGCTGGTTTTTTCCCTTGAGATTTGTGGTCAGATATTTATGGATGTACCCTTTATAGTGTACATACAGTGGGTCTAACATCTCCCAAATGCTCTGGGTGTACAGTCTGGGAGCAGATCAGCTGCCCAGGATGGGCAGTCAGTCCCACATGTCCAGCAGCCATTCCTCTGGCATTCCTGCCTGTCCACTGCCAGGCTGCAACAGTGTCCAAGGCTCTGAAAATCACAGAGAGGCCAATACGCACCAGCTCTGCCCGGGCCAAATTTCTAGGCAGAAAAAGAGTTGAAATCTAGAAAACCTCAAATTACACAACGAAGTTTAAAAAACCAACACACAAAACACCCCGAACCAAAACAAACAAACAAACAAAAAACCAAACCACCAAGCCAATAGCAACAACAACAACAAAAGAAAACCAACTGAAAAATGCTGTTCTGGATGAAAGTGGAGTCCAAATGAAGCCTTGCAGCTGGAGGGAAAAAATGAGGTAATGTATACAAATAGCAGCGCAGTTCACTGATTGCCATGTTCTCAAATTTTTGAGTGCTTGTAACTTAGGTATTTTTTAAATGCTCCTAAGGACCGCTAGCATGCCCACGTGTGTTCCTGTGGCTTGTCGCTGTGCCGCCCGGTGTCCCGGCGCTGTGGCTCACCCGGGAGGTGGCAGGCGAACACCGCCGCGGCAAACACACCGGAGCGAGGTGTGGGGACGAGCTGCACGTACCTGGCAGCTGCCAGCGGGGAAAGTGGCACGGCACCAACTCAGGGGGTTTGATGTCTGGATTACGGGATTTTTTTCCTGCCACATTGCTGTTGGACATCACGAGTGTCTTTCTGTGAATCCTGCTGTCGAGTCACAGCTTGCAAAAATGAATTATTTTTAAAGTATTTTAACTTTACCTTATTTGAGGAAAAAGTCACGCGCATTTTGGGTGTAAGGGTTTTAACAGTTAATAAGGAGGGCAGAAAGTAGGAGCATATGGAAGGAAAATGGAGTCATCAAGGGATGATTGGAAATCAAAGAGGGAACTTGCCAGTAGGCAGCATGGAGATCCTCAACAAATAAAAGGGAGAACAAAATGAGGTGGGGCAGAACATACTTACTTGTAATTGGTTTTATGCTTTTGCATACCAGTATTTAGCCTCAGGTGTTTTCTAGTGTATGCTTGCTTACTCTGGTTGCAAATACACAAACAAAGCCCTGTGAAAACATAGTGGTGATTACAGTTATTTCCCACTTAAAGCCAGTGATACAAAATTTAGTGTTCATTGTGATTAGTGGATATAATACTGTAGTGCTTCCAAAAAATGCTGGTGATTAACAATAAATAATTGACTATCTAAGCATAATGTTGCTTGCATTCAAATGCCTTCTACTTAGCTGAATAATCCAATCATCATAGGATGATGTGTAAGAGTGAGTTTATAAGACATTACATGCTGTTCATTTTCATAATGTACTGGAGAACATGAACACAGAACATCACAGGTTTCCACCTCAGGGTGTTTTGGTAAGAAAACTCTTGTTTTGTTAAACACAAGTTGTCCACAGCCAGGAAGCTCACCCTGCCCACATAAATCCTACCTGTGCAAGCACTGTGTTTGTGCAGCCTGGAGAAACAGGAAAGGTGGAACTGGCCACCCGGTCCACCTGTAATGGGGGTGGGGAGGTTGCTATGCAACTTTAGTATTTGATGTTTTGCTTTCAAGCTCAGCTCCAGGAAACAAGGGTTTACATAAGAATCAATCTTTCTTTCTTCTAAGTTTGTTTCCTTCTATTATGAAACAAAGCTTGTTTGTGTGATTCAAGTACATCGCAAACTCTCAGCAACCTAGAAGCGATGTGAAAGAAACTAAAATTTGGGATTGTTTCAATCTCCTTATTTTAGGCAAACTTGATTTACAAATCCTGGAAGTGCCAGAAAAATGGAATAGTAACCACCCCCTCCTCCTACATTCACAGTGTACAGCTTGATCCACAAGATACCCCTTGCTTCAGTTCACCTTCAGAACCCATGGTGACTGTGCTGTGTGTCCCACCTTAAGCTACATTTCTGTCTCTAATGAGGCCATTGTTGTTCTCAAAGCTAATTTTGAAGAAATGACGGATGTTCCTGACCTCTGCACTGCTGTGAGTTTACCCCTGTGTGAATTTACCTTGACAGATTGCATGCACTTTGAATTAAGGACTGTGTTTTCATATTTATCTCTAAAGCATCTGGGTACCATGGTGATCATACCAGACAAGCAGACAGATACACTTATGCTTAATGGTAACTGCAGTGCTGGGGTCCTTTCCTGTAGGAAACGGATCCATGTTAACAGAGCTGTCTTCTGTAGTTAAACCAGTGATTCCAAGTTTTCTTGTGTGCCATTTTTTAGTAAGTTTATAAGGACACAAAGCTAAGGAGGTGCTTTTATGTTCTCTTTATTAGCTGACCTTATACTGCATTTGAACCTGTAATGATACCTCAGCCCAATCACCACAGGCTATAGTAGAATTTGCTTTGTTGTTGTATTTCTGAAATAGTATAACACTGCCCTTTGAAATCTCATTTAAGAGAAATGTCTCAGCCTAAATATAAGAAAAAGCACCCTTCAGGTCAACAGTCTGAAAAGTGTTGCCTCTTCCAGGCAGCTTTAATTATGTATTGATTGTACTTAAATCTTGCATTACAGTTCATTTCATGTTACATGCGTGCATTGGTTATTTTTTTGCTTGTGTTGTTTTGACAGTTTTTAAATAATAATACATGGGTGTGTTTACTCTGCAACGGCCATTTCATTTTATTAGCATACAGAGGGCAATGAGGCAGAAAAGGGAATGTAATGCTTATATATTAGTACTTGTTCCAAGTAGCATCTTTTCAAAGACTGGGGAAAATTCCTGGGGAAATGACTCAAAATGTAATGATCCTGCAGTGATTTAATACGAAAAAATGAGGTGCCTTGGATTTTTATTATATTTGTTTGTTCCTTGACCAGAAATTATGTATCTTTATTTCTCATCATTCAGGCTTTCTGTTGTCACTCTCGTTGCAGTCGTTTGTCTTGGTTTTGTTCCTTGGAGCAAAGAACTAGAGCTGCTGTACATCAGAAGTATGCATCCATTATATGAACAACAGATTTTCAGTGTAAATTTGGTTGAAAATGAATGAATCCCACAACTTTCCTTTCCCCCTCCCCCCTTTTTTTTCCCCCTGTAATTCGTTAGAAATCATGAGCACAGAAGGTTGTGTATATCCCAGCACAGTCTGGAAGTGCTATCCACTCAGACATGACAGTGGGTTTGGGAACGCTGTCAACACTAATTACCTTGTAAATCCAGGCGCCCATTGCAAGAACTGCAGCCTTCCCTGTTACAAGCATATTGCCGGGAGATTTGGAGCAATTAAGCAGCAATTGTTCTCACAGAATGGAAGAAACAAGGCTCTGGGCTGTAGTTTGGATGCTGGAAGGACCAGGGCACTTTCTCCCAGCGCCGCATGCAGCATGGAAAGCTCTGGATCCGCTGTGGCTCCAGCTCCCAGATGTGCTTTCTGCAGATGTGCTTTCTGCAGAGTGCGCTCCCGTTCCTGGGGAGCAGAACCGGGGCGGTCCATGGGCCAGTGTCCCCCTCCAAAGCTGCTGCTGATGCTTTTGTGCAGCTTCTGGAGCTCCCGTTGCTGTCTCCTCGCAGAAATGCTGCGTGTCTAAAGCACAGCAGGTCTCGAATTAGAGAGAACAGTCTCAGTTTCTAACTTTGCTACTATTAAGAAATTCTTCTCAGGAGCCTCCTTTATTTCGTGATTCCCGAGATGAATAAAGAAGTTATTCCTTAATTTCTTGAGGGTGCATTCAAGAAATAACCGTGTGCTGCGGTCCTGTGTGAGCAGGAATTCTTGGGATACAGAGCTGGGCTGCTGTTTGGGTGTGTGCTGGTGGGATCGGGGCCGTGGCAGCAGCGTGGAAGGCAGCACCAGTCCTGTGGTGTTATCGAGGGATGTCCGAGTGGTGGTGAAAAACAGGCAAGTTACTCCTTGGTTCACATAATGAAGACAATGTTAAGGCAGTATGATAAGTGAGCTGGTAACTGTGGGCATGTGATAGACTGGAGGATGGCACCTTTCCAGCCATTCAATATCTATACATAAAAACATACAACAATTACAAAAAAAATGACCAAATTCAAAATTAAAAAAAAAATCATAATTAAATAATCTGTTTAGTTGACTAAACCTTACACCATTATAGAAAAACTTTTAAAAAATAAACCATAATTATCATAAAATTTATACCTCATCTACTTCAAGTTACTCCTTGGTTCAGATAATGAAGACAATGTTAAGGCAGTATGATAAGTGAGCTGATGACTGTGCTTTTGTGATAGACTGGAGGATGGCTCTGCGATAGCATCTTGTGTGATTTGCTCCTCAGAGGACGTAATTGTGTTTAGAAAAGGAAAGCCAGCAGGTTCGGCTGGTTGTGTGCAGTACTTACAGGGATGAGTGCATTGTGTGTGTTATCTAGCTCCATGTGCTTTTCTCCAGCCCTGTCTCTGTCCTCTCACTGCCTTTTGTTTCACCCTTTGCTGTGTGACTCATCTTCATTATATGCATTTGCTACAATTATCTGCTGGGTTTCGTAATGAATCCCACTCCTTCCTTTTGCTGCTCTTCTTTTCAGGCTTGCTTTGAGAATCCATGCTTATAAATTCACGAGGTTTTTGTTTTTGTGGGTTTTTTTTTTCGGTTTTCTCACAGGAGGTACCAGTTACCAGCCTTAAAGAACCACGCCTAAACTATGTGCTAAATCATGACATATCTTTTATTTTCTGAACAAATTCAAGTTCTGTAAGGTAAAGCACTGCTGTATGCACCAGAAAAGGGAGAACACTGTGAGGAATGTTAATACCAAGCAATAATGAAGAAAAATGCCACTGTTTAAAATACAGTGGTAAATGACCCTTACAACTATGATAAGTTTCAAACCCATATCTGCTCACATTTTCAAAGGCTTCAGAAGAATACTGTGGATTAAAAACTGTTAATGATTGCTTTATCCCTCTCTTTTGTACTTAAAAGAGGGAGCAGCTGTCACCAGCACTCACACAGAACCACTGCTATCTGAAAGAATTAACTGCTTAGATTAAATACATTTAAAGTGTCTCTACAGCTCTTTAAAACACCTATGTCTATGTGCATATATTAAATTGAGTCAACAGTTTCTCTTTCCCAGCTGAATTTCATTTGTTCTGAGTTTTGCCTTTAACTCCTCTTAAAAAGGACACCCAGCACACGATGGTAACAGCATAGACAAAGGTATACAAAGGTTTATAGACATAAAGACATAAGGTGTCTGTGTTGAAAGGCAATTTCAGTCCTGCATCTGGAACTTCTGATTTTTTTTTTCTAAATAAATTTAAAATATTTTGTATTATTAAAATACATTTTAGCTAAGAATGGCTTTAGGAGCTATTTTTCTTGGTGCTTTTGCTTCTGTATACTCAGGGCATTACTTATACATTTTTCTCATAACTTGTGTGCTTGACATAGGGTTCTAGAACACAAACTGAATTGTTACCAAATGTAGGCCAAAAACTACATTTGGGGTGACAGAATGTGTTGTCTGAGAGCCATCTGACAGAGCTTTCTGGTAGCATTGCCATCTATTTCAGTAAAACATCCCAGTGACACAGGACGACAAATGACCAAGAAATCCCAGCAATGTAAGAAAGGGGAATGAAAAACAAGCAACTGTCTTGAGAGAAACTGATTTATCTTGAATTTTTGTGAATTCAGAAAAAATATTATTCCTAATGATTATCTGAATATATAAGATTCAATTCAATTAATTTGTTTTGTATTTTAGAAATATTTTGGATAAATACATTTTCCCATTGTAAGTTGAGAATAAAAGGGTAAGTGAATACTTTAGGCACTTGTAAAATGACAAAATTCAAATAAACCTTTGTGTTACTATTTTGTGGTCAGGTTTGAAACAATATTTAGAATGCAGTATCAAAATGTATAATAGACCAAAAAAGATACCCAGAGCTTGAGGGGGATAGAGTAAGAGAAGTGTAGTAGCCTTTGCTTTCTCTTCAGCCAATGCTGTAAATAAACAATTGTAAGATACAGAGCTAAAATCTTCAGTGTGCCAAAGCCTGTATAATTTATCTCCTTCCAATCCTAGGAACCCTTGAATCGGCACTGAAATTTACTGTCAAGTTCATCTCCAAGGAGTAATGAATGCTTAATATTGGAGTGTATTTTGAAAAATACTATGAAAATAAACAAAAAACAGACCTGGCTTCACCACTGCTAAAGGAAGAACAAGTCCAAACATGCCATCTGAAGAGTTTGTACTTCCCACATGGCTGTCTTGGATCTTTATTTCTTCTCTTTAGAATGTCCTTGTCTTTGGATTAAATTCTGATCCTAGAGAAGGTAGTTGTAAAGCTCACAAAGATCTTATTATGTTACTCTAAAGAATCATCACTTGCTGGAATTTGCAGAGCTTCAGCTCAAAATGGGGTTACAGCATGTTTGAGGTGGCCCTCTCGTTTCCAAGTGCAATGCTGTTTTCTGCACACCAGCTGTGCCAGATCCTGTAGACTCTTGCATTTGTCCCCTAATTGCAAGAATAATGTCTTGTCCCTAGCAATTACTATAAAAATGTGAAGAGGTGCTGTAGTTCCAGAGCAAATCGTTTCCTTGACACCTATTGACCCTTCAAATCCTTTTAGGAACTGGCTATCTTTGGAAAAAAAATCACAAAATCCTTATTGAATTTGCTCTCTGGCCTCTATCTTTCCTCTCTGCTTGTTTCCTGGCCAGAAAAGCAAAAAGGTATTAAAAAAAAAGGCATTAAAAAGAGGGGAGTTCAGTCCAGACTGGTCTGGCAGCTCTAGGCTTTTTGAGTAGGGAAAAGTAAACAGCTTTTATAAGAAAGATTACAATTGCAAAGAGTAAAAAGGAAAACCCAGAAGAAGACATATTAGCTTGTTTATTTGCTCACCTCTTAAACTTTCCACATACCAGCTTTTGAGAACCGTGTCACATCCAGCTCTGCTATTCATAAAGCATCTGTCCTGCTTTCTTCACTGCTGTTTCTGCTACCAATGGTGTGCTCCCAGCTCATCAGCTCTCCTTGAGTATAGGCTAGCTCCCCTCCAAAGGCAGCATGTGAAATCCAGAACAGGGTTTGGGTGCTGTAAAACATCACTAATCTAGTGGGTGCTGAGCTGGAATGTTTTCCTGACAGGATCCAGGATCTTCCCTATTCCATCTCAAGGCTAACACTGGGGTTTTTTTCCCCTTTCATTTAATTTTTTGTTTCTTCTTTCTTACAGAATATTTGATTTTATAAATTGCATTCAGACAGGGTTAAAAAAAAAAAGTTAGAAGACATTTAAGAAAAGACTGCAAACCCAATATTTTGGTCACTTCTCTGGAATAATTTGTGCCAGTAACTGTGTCACATCACTCTGCACAGCCCTGGGATTTGTACATGTGTCATGGGTGACACAGTCTGCTTCATATTCTCTTTGAAAATGGGAAGGTAAGGAGTAACCAGGCTCCTCCCAGACACTGCTGAAGTAGCTTTAGGACTGCAGAGTTCATGCCATGGTACTCATTAAGTTGTGTCCTGGTTTCCTCAAGTGTCCCAGTGTAGGAGTTGTTACTGAGGCAACACAGGGACTACTGTGCAACTCCTGTGAAAACAAGTCACTGGGGCGTGTCAGGCATCTACATGTACATACACAGGGCTCTGCATTAACATTTGCCTTCTTTTTTTTTTTTTTCAAGTTAAGCAACTAAGAAAAGCAAATGGGGATGGAAACCATAATTTAAACAGAATAGTTGAAGGATTTTTCAATATGTCGATTTTATGTTATTTTTTCTGTGTTCGGCTTTCGGTAGGAGAGAACAGAAATGCTGCTTGTTAGCTGACCTCAATCTTCATGAGACAGATGGGTGGGTGGCTTTACCAAATGGCAGTCATCTTCTCTGTCGAGTCTGATACTGAAGGTTGAGCAGAATCACTCCAGGTTGGACTGGGAAGAGTAATTTCTCCATTTGGTATGGAGAACTTTCTCCATGGGGTGTTTTGTCCATGGTGGCCACACAAAGGTGTGGAGTGGCCCAGTGAAGGATGTGACTGTGTTGCTCTAAACAAGCCTGGCTGTGGTGGTTGGAGTGCTGTGCTGCAGTCACAGCTTTTCCATTTGGCTGGAAATAGAAGGGGAGCAGGAACCTGTCCACTTAGCCCCAGATGGAAGAACAGACCCTAGAGCCAGGCAGCAGACACAGTTCTCTCACATGAAGTCACAAGTTGCATATAGTCGTTTGTCTAACCTTTTTGGCCTTTTGTGTCTGTAGAGCAGATGCTAATGCACCTGAAAATAGCAAGTCTGAAAATTTATTTATTCATCCTTGTTTCCTATTTGAAAGCTCATGTGTATATTTATATAGGTATGTATAAAAATATGTATATAAATATGTCTGATAGGAGTCTTTCATGGTAATGCCTGACCTGCTCATTTGCATCATGCATAGCTGGCTCCCAGGGATCTGCTCTGCTCTCCAGAGCCCATCCAGCATGGAAACATCCATGCTGCTTTTGCTGCTAGGGTGAGCAGAGATTGTTACTGCAATTACAAGGCACTGACAGGCTTCCAGCATATGCCATCCCTTGAAATAAAACCCCTGTTTATTCCTATTCTCCTCCAAAGCAGAATATGTGTAGATACTGTTCTGTGGTGGCCCTTTGAAATCCTCTTGAAAAATCTTTGTCAAAGTATAAAAGGCAGGCAAGCCTTGCAAGTAGTTGCCTAATACAGGTGTACCTCCAGATGGGTTTTCTCCTCAAATCCTGCATTCTAGGGCATCCTTTTTTTGTAATAGCTAAACATCCTGGTAAGGGGAATCTCAGACAGGTAGTGTGAGATCTTCATGTGGTGGTGCTTGTTGGGTTAGCAAATTTCAAAATTGCTTGTTTTGGCAAGCTTCTCTATGTTGCCTAACTCCTATTCCACAGGTGCCACAAACAGATCCCAGAAATGAAAGATTCTTTTGAAATGCACCCAGGGTTTTGTTGGGAGGATTTAGAGGAGTTTTGGAGTAGCTCAGTTTGTGGTGATGAAGTATAAGGGCATCTCTGAATTTAAGACTGGCTTGACAGGCGTGGGAGGAAGCATGTTTTAGTGAGTGCTTTGACTGGTGTAAATACCTGTTGGGAAAGGCCCATCCCAGGCTACTTTTCCACCTGCTGCTGGGTTTCCTTGCCAGTTTAGTCAGGCAATTAATTTCAGACTGTAGCCACATGATAAGATGGCATATAAGCACTGTGATTGCAAACTCCTGATTAAATTTTTTTTTAAAGGGGTGAAGTGCTAGAAAGTGGAGAAATCACTCTAAAGATTGAACTACTGATGGTCTTAAGACTAATTAGGCTGAAAATTACTTTCATGTATGCTTAAAATACTGAGACCAGAAGAGTGTCAGATACTGACATGTGTTGGCAGCATCCATGTGTTTGGAAAGGTTATACAGAAACAAAATGTACTCTACTTAGGGGAAAAGGAGTACAAATTAGGGCCTTATCTTAGGGGGGTCTCCAAGACAAGTCTCTGCATCTCCTGAATTTTTCTGCATGGGTTGGCACATCCATTGATCTCTATGCACAGGTTTTATTGTACCAGCATGGAGGTACTGGGGAAAGATTAGCTCTGAAAAGCAAGTTTTAAAATAATTACTTTACAGCAATTTTGAAAGATGTTTTTTCTTTTATTCAACCATGAAATGGAAGTGTCCTGCTGATGGCTCCAGCATATTTTTTAATTGAATAATTAGCACGGATAATAGGCATTCAACAGCGTTTTTGTTGATAATCACTGGATTTACTAATCTCCCAGAAGGTGGGATGATTCAGAATCTTTTAATGCCCCAAAATAGAAGATAATTAAAACCCTACACACACAACTTGAAATAGAAATGAGTACAAATGGTGAACAGAAATTAGAAAATGAGCTTGAGGGAAAAGGATGGTGGTGGTGGGGATAAGAGTCCTAAGTACTAAGAATAGTCAGGATAGTTATGAATTGACATATTTAGTACTTGGAGTTTTCCTTGCTGTGCCACACTTTGCTCTCACCAAGGCTGGGTATGGTGGGCTCAGCGGGGACTCAGTGGTGACACACGTTCACAGGAGTGGGTGTTTGTCTTGGTTTAAAAAGCNGTAGGAATGCTTGGCTCCTGCCCTGGGCGGAGCATCTCCCCATGGGATGATGGAATTTTATCAGCCATGCAGGGACACTCACTGGCCATGAACAGAAGAGATCTCCTGGAGGGAGGATTGGCTGTGGGAGAGATAAAGAAAAAACTGCCCCATGGACAGAAGAGAACTGCCCACCTATAAGGGACAGTGAGAGAATACACACCCCCAGCCTAAGACAGTGTTGCACCAGTCAGCTGCTGAAAATTGCATGTGCAGTAATATCTGGTGAGCTGGCCACAGTGAGAAGAAGCTGCAAGGGTTTTGTGGGGAGGGTTAGCTCATCTCATCATTGATATGTCATTCCCAAAGAAAGTTCAATGAGGAAGTGCCCACCCTGGCACTGGACTGCCTCGTGCCTCTGTGGGTGGGGATAGAGGCTGGAGCCCCAGAAGTGCAGAGTGAACATGCAGAGTGGCAGCTTTAGGTTGAGCTTTGGTGTGCACAGTTTATGTTGAGCTTTGGTGTGCACAGTTTAGGTTAAGCTTTGGTGTGCACAGTTTAGGTTGAGCTTTGGTGTGCACAGTTTAGGTTAAGTTTTGGTGTGCACAGTTTCGGTTGAGCTTTGGTGTGCACAGTTTAGGTTAAGCTTGGTGTGACACGTTTCCTTGCACTAACACCACTGCTCCCGTTCCGTGTATCACTTACCACGTATCACTTACAGTCACTTGACAACAGAGGGACTGCTGTGTGCTCTTGGAATTAATTCTCACAGGAATGAAGAATTGACACGAAGTGGACCACTTTTTCTCTCCCATGTGCAAGAGGTATTAATTTAACATTAACTTTTCCTCCTCTGGAAGAGGTGGGAAAAACCCTGCAGTCACAAATGTGCCATTTACTTGACTAGATGGAGACAGTCATGCTGAGGTGACTGGGCATGGGATGGAACCCAAATGGATTGAGGGGTTACTAATCTTATTTCCAGTGTCCATAAAACAAGGCTATTAATTAGCCTGTTTAATAAGTACTGTTTTTACAGAGGCACAGTGGATACTTGAGACTTCATTATTCACTTTAAAGAGCAGCGAGTGATCAAGTTCGTATTGGCACAAGCAGGGCAGGGCTGGATTTCTCTCCAGTGTGCTCCTCTGCCAAATTCTGCCTATTAAAATACATGAGTGTGTGTTTGAAACATCATTTTCCAGCTTTGAAAAAAAAGATGCTGTTCAAAGGCAAACATTTTTTGCTAATTTGGAGACTCCCTTTGGTTTGTGGCAAACAACTGTCACGAAATCGTGAATCTCTAGAGGGGCCTGGCCTGCTCTATTTAAAAATTTCTGCTCCAGAAATTTTTACAGTCCAAAAGACTGACACATGGGTGGAAGAGAGGAAAAAGCCCAGCAGTGGGCAGGGCATTCCAGTGTAACCTTAAATTGCTCTGACTCTTGCCAGGCTGTGATGCCTTCCCAGCAAAGACTCAGCACAGACAATTGTTGCTCAAGGAGCAGTGAAAACTGAAGTCTCCTCCTGCCACTAACCATTTCCACATTAGATAAGACAATGGATTTCATGGATTAACCCTGATACAATAGGAGGATATTTGCATTATTGTGCAGTGTAGCAGAGCAGCCTGCATGGGAGCTGTTTTGGTTGCAAACCCACATCACTGTACCAGGATAATTTGGCAGCCTCTCTGAGTCAGTAATGCTGTGCATTGGCAGAACTTAGAGGAAAAATTAGCCTGTGGCTTTGAAATCCTGCTTGCCTCTAGCAAGTAGCGTTGTTTTCTGTCATGTACCAGGACTCTGCTGCATTCAGATGAACACCAAAATAAAGCAGATTTGGAGCATTGCTTCCGATGAAAGGGCAGACTCTGCCTGGATTTTGTGCATTAGGTGGTATAAGAGCTACCAAGAGCATTGTGTACCCTTCACATAGCGAGTAAGCAAGAAAAAATGTATTCATTTCTCCAGCTAGGTATGTCCACCTGGGGACAAATGTTGCCAGGAAGGGAATGGCCAAGAGGTCCAAGATGATTTCATTCCCACTAAATCTCTACAAGACACAGAAAGGAGGAGCTGCAGTGCCTTCTATTCAAGTGGCAGGTCTTAGGAGTCTCTCCTCATTTCAGTGTAGCTACTTTGGTTTTGGTTTGGGTTTTTCTTTAAAATCTTGCTTGAAAAATAAGTTCAGTTAATACAGATTTTCTTGAGCAACTGTTTTAGAAAACAGAAACAAAGTAGTGAGCTTTAAAAACACACAGACTGGAATTTAAATTAACCCAGTATTTATTATTCTTTTGAGGTCTTTAAGATGTCTGACTCTAGTTTATAGGTCTATATCATGTTTTCACACACATTATTGTACCAACTATCTCTGGGAGTGCAGGTCTTTGTAGAAGCACAACTTCTGCCCCAAAACTCCATGGGGTAGTATAGTATTTTACCACTGCAATGCCAAGGGGCTTTGGGTTGCCATTTTCTTGAATATAATATTCAGTAAATACTAAAGAAAGGTCTGATACTGCAAACTTGATCCCAGAAGATTATGTGGGGAATTATTAGGCAGTGATCATTCACATAACTAAAAATTGTTCATTTAAAAACATTTTTACAGGAATAAAATCATATAGCCTAAATATTGTAAGTTATTTGACATAGAGGGAGTTCTGAAATAAAACTGGGCTTTGTTAATAGAATACAGTTATAATCGCTGCTGAGCCTTCCTACAATGTCTTTTGTAAATTTCCACCCTCCTGTCTTTTCCTTCTTTCAAAAGCCAAAATCCTGGAATAGATGGTTTAGAAACGGAATTTTAAATTTCAGGCTTGTATAAACAAAGTGGTAGAGCCATTTCAGAAGCTTTGAATTCACTTTGGGTTGTTCTCTGCTCCAAAATTTCATTCATTTGGTGCTTTGAAGTACAACTGGGATCAGAGAACACATTGTCAATGTTAATAAAATTGAGAGAGCTCAACATTATCCATCCAGTTTTGAAACAGAGGAGGGGTGGTGCCTGTATTACTTCACATAATCAAAAGAATAGTTGTTGATTAGTAATTAAAATTTCCATTCCATATATGCAAAACAATGGAAATTTCAAAGATTTCCAAGATCCTTTTAATATACTTAGGGGTACTGTTTGTCCATGTGCTGGTAGAATTTTTGGGAATTCAAATCCGTGCTGGTGTACCAGAGTTCACTTTTTGTTGTAATCACAAGACATTTTTAATGGATGACAATCTTTGCATTTTTTTTTTTAGCTAGGTATTACTGTTTTGAGCAGCTTGGGATTTAAGACAACATTTTGTTTAATGTACATTGAATCTGTTCTCATTTTCAGAAGGCTGCTTGTCCCTTGCATGGCTTATTACAGTCTTGATTGATTGAATGACATTGAATTGTCATCTGCTGTCTGAGCTGGCCTTCCTATTCCAATGGCTCCCCACTTAAGCATCCAGAAATTTGGAACGAAGGTTGCATTAAAAGATAATGCTGTCCTCTCATTTGCATGTACCAAACATGCTGTTTAATTAATTGGGAGACAAAATTCTTGGTGTGCATCCCAAGAGTGAGTGCAAGGAAGGGAAAGGAAGTCGTGCCTTGGATTGTCCCATCTTCCAGCTCCCCTGGCAAAGTGAAAGAAGGAAGGTGGTGGGAATTTTCCTCTTCTCTTGATCCTGTGATTGGAGAAAAATGTACACTAACCTTTAAATTTCTCTGGGAGGTAGGGTACTAAGCAGCATTTCCCTGTGGTTTGTTAGAGAGTCCATGACTTGAAGGAGAAGGAAGGTGGTGGGGACCCTCCCTGTTGCCATTGCTGGGAACTTTGTAGTGATGCTGCTTATTTTTTACTCAGACTTTTTCTTTTTGTTTTTTTCCTAATGAATTATTGCTTTGGTCAATATGCATTATTTCATGCTACTAGCAAATGTTGGTCAAAATAATTAGCATATAAGAATGATATATATGTACATCAGGTACAACTTAAATTGCCTGGATTATCCAAGGAAAAGAGTGAGTACGAGTGGTGATATGGCATTGGAGACTTGTCTTGCTGATAACTTTAAGTATCTCCTTCCACTTTCAAATATTAAAATTTAGGCTAAGAAAACCAGTATTAAATGTTTCCTTTTGTTTAGTTGCCCTGGTTAATTTTGTGTTTTTCTGTAAGTTATATATAAAGAAAAATCTATTTTAAAAGCTTTTTGAGAAGTCTTTGTCTTCCATCTGGCATGAAGAGCATTTCTGGAGGGGAGGGGAAAGAAACAGAGCACTGTCTGAGGTAAATTTGATAGTAGAAGATGGGATAAAACAAGAGGCACTTAGACTAATTTAATTAATGCCATGGTGGATTTAAGAATATGCTGTTCTCTACAAGCATAAACATAGATCAGTAGCTGAATTAAGGAAGCAGTATTAGACTGCACCTGTTGGGTTTCAAACTGAATTCAGACCTTGTTTCAGTATTGCAGTTGGGACTGGCAGTTGCTGAAGGGATTAAATTATTTAAAGCCTTCAGCTGGCTAGTGTAGGCTAGCAGTAGCTTATAAAACACTTAATCTATTTTTTTAATCTCTTCATATGTTTGCTTTACTTAGACAGTAAAACTATACATGACACACACCTGCCACATTCTGAAGCGTCTTTGTCAGACATTTTACATTTATCAATTAGAGCAGCCTTGAAACTGTGGCCATTTGGGTTTCACTGACAATACTCTTCTTGTTAGCCTGCACATTTTCTTTGGGGAACTCAAACCCAAACATGAAGTATGCAGACACAAAGTCCTTTTTCCACAATTTATTCTAAAAAAGATGTTCCCTTCTAAAGGAAAATGCTGCTCTCCAAACAACTAATACTTGCTGTTACCTTTTGAGTTGTCATTCAAAAAGAAACAAACAGTTTTGAGCTCTGGAACTATTTTTGCAGTGCATTAGTTAACTGCTTACAGGATAGTACAGTAAAGCAGTTCAAAAATAGGTGATACTGTTTAGCCTGTTATGTGATATATCTCTTGTTTCTTGAAAGCCAAGAGTAAGTAATGAATAGCAACAATATGGATTGGACAGAAAAGCCATTTGGGTAGCTGTGCAACACAGGATTAATTAGGCAAATCCTCTTAGGTTTGATAAGCCATTGCTTAGATCTACAGTTTATTTTGTCATTGGTTGCTCCTATTAATGTCTTCTTTCTGTCAGAGTTTATTACTCTGATTTCAGTTTCTCATCATACCTTTTTGTGTCAAAGTGAAATGCCACTTCCAACCTTGTAAGTGCAACTTACAACCTTCCAAATAATAAGCAGAGAAATGCCTGGAGTCAAATCAAATCAATGCTGGCATCCTCTTAAGAGTCTTTTAAATAATGAACTTTTTATATGGATAATTTCTGTTCAGCAACTGGTGTGTGACATCTTTTTAATTTGGCCTTCAGTGTTAAGTTACAGGACAAGCAGGCATGAGTCTGTTAATGAGGATAAGCAAATGCTAATTCATGGAGATGAGACAGTTTCTGCAGTATGCTCTTCATAAAAAGCATATGTTTTTGATATTTCTGGGCAACCTTTAATTTTTTTTTCTTCTTTATGACATTGCAAAACCATAATTTTATTTCTGTAAAAGAGGTTTTTCTAGTACCATCAGTACAGAATGACTTTGTTGCTTGATCTCCACTAGGTTGGGTTTTTTTTTTTTTTAATAATGTGTAGAATATACTTGAAAAATAAAAAGTATATATGTTGAAGTCATTTTACTAGTTAGTGTTCACACTCTGTCTCAATTTTTTTTTTTAAACTAGAGAATGTGCTGTTTCTCAGAAATAAGAAAAACAGAGGAGAAATAAAAATCCTTACTGGAAATAAAAGGTCTTAACCCCCTGGCCGAGAGGCAGAGACTAACAAGCAGACACCTCAGGACTGCAGCAGGATGGCTCAGCCAGCTGGGTGGGGGGGAAATATGCAAAAAGGCACGGGAAGAATTGGGCATTTCAGTGGGTGGTAATCAGAGTTTCATCAGCACTGGGATTTCATTTTGTTAGACAATGCTTTGTACGTGTCAGGGCTCGTGGCTGCTGTGTGCATGGAGCACAAAATGCGGGAGAACACTGTTTCCAGCACTCCTTGTTATTCAGAATTTTGTTGCAAGTCTTTGTTCAGCAGTCATCTGAATATTGGGGTTTTTTTTCTGCGAGAGGGTATTGCATCTGAAATTCTGTTTCACCTTGAATGACCTGGGAAACTGTTAATGTATGATTCATCTGATGTAATCTGTGAATTGGGTTAACCTCTGTCATGTCCCCAGACCAAACCAAAATAAATCTGAATTACAGTAGAAGTTTAACTGTGAGAATACAATAGCCTTTAATAGAAAATCAATTGAATATCACAGCTGCTTGTAAAGGAAAAAGGACAAACCAGGAAAAGACAAACCAGAACGCTGGCTGAAAGAGAAAAGTGGGAATGCACATGACTGAGTGGTACCTTTGGGTTGGTGTCTGTGAAAGATGAGAACTGCTCCAGTTTGCTGCTGTCTGACAAGGCCCTCGAGGCCATTCCAGCAGGGGATGGAACACAGTGTGTGCCCTGGCACACGTCTGGTGGCACAGGCACAAAACCCTGTCCCTGGAGCCAGCCGGAATTACCGCACACGGGGAGAAAGGGAAGGGTCTGAACCTCTGTGTGTGTGTGAGAGAGGACTCTGGAAGTGGAAAAATAATCACACAGCCCAGCAGAAACATGCTCTTAATATAGGATAAAAAATTACTGAATGTGGTGGAATTTAATACTGTTAATTGTATATGATGTTTATAATGTTTAATACCATCTCATTCGAAGAAAACAAAAACCTTGCTGATATTGCAGCTGATTTTGTACTTCCTCACAGACCACTACGATTTCCCTCAGCTGGAAAGTGAATTTCCTGGAAAGCTTTGTGATGGCAAGAAGAATTATCTGATTTTAGCACCGTTTCTCTTGGATTCTTTGGCTGGTTTTCAGTCCTGCCCTGTGTCCCTGGAACAATCAGGGGCACGAAGTGACACCACAGCTGCCATGGACACATCCATGGCTTAGCTCTGCATCAGGGAGAGGAAATTCTGCAGGGATGTCCCAGTGGCCTCAGAAGATAAACTCATCTCAAGAGCTTTAAAAATAAGGGAGTGATGATCAGTGGAAAAGGAAACATGTTCACAACTTCTTTTAATTTTTTTTTTTTTTTTTTTAAACCAAACCACACAATTTGCAATAATTGCATATTCCCAATGCCAGGATGGGATTATATTTGTAAGTTTTTCTTAAAAAACAAAATATTCAGTGAGTTTTATTTGGATTAATATCTAGATTAAGTTCAGCCATTTCGCAGCGTTAACCATTCTTTTCTGGGAAATACTGATTAAACCTGGAGCTCTACTAAGAAAGACTGATTTGACTCATTTGGAAGAATTCATGGAAGTGTAATGATTTTGTAGATATCTGCAATAAATAATGTCAACATGTTGCAATGTAATCAAACTATTGAATTTAAATTATGATTTTCTTCCAATGTATTTCAGCTCAATTCCTTCTGTGGGCTGTCTTGGTGTGTCTGAGGTAGAAGAAGCTTTCTACATTTATCAAGGCAAACATTTTAGGGGATGTGTTATCCCTTATTTTACATACTCATTTGCACCAATTAAGCAAGAATAGTATACAGAGAAGGATTATGGAGAGACAAAATTATTTTATGGTGTCTGGGCAAAAAAAACCTCCATGGATTTCTCATTCTGATTTGTGGAAATGAATTATTTTTAGGCATCATTAGTGATATTCCCTGCAAAAGGTTACTTTTAATGGTATAATATATGCTCTCTGGCTCAGACAGAATAATTTTCTGAGCTAATATTGATTTAGGATTAGAGTGAAAAATAGATCTCACTTTCTCATGTTAAACTAATTCCAAATTAAGACTTAAATTAAAAGGTTAGAAAGAGGTCTCAAAAATAAATCACTCTGGAGGCCCCACAACTCCATTACTGTTTGTCTAATAAACATCAAGCTTTAGAAATTATACTCTGAATAGAAACTAAATGAAAATTATGATTCAGAAAGGAGCTTTGCCAACGATGTTTTAATGAGGAAGTTTGATTCCACCGCCACTCAGTGAGTATAATAAGGTACAAAAGGCAACGTAAAGTTGTTGTAAATAAAGTAAATGCAAATGATATTAGAAATGACAGAACTGAGTCTGCTGGAGCAGAAGGCATTTTGGAGGCTAGTGTGGAAGAGATACACTCACTGAAATGAAAGGGGCAAGGGAGAAATGCCTAGGTTGTTGCCATCAAGACACTCCACCACTGATCAGAAATAAAGCCAGGAGATGCACTTTGTGCTCAGGTATAAAGCTTGACTTAAGGGACATGAGTTAACAGCTCATTTTAGTGCAAAAGCTACAGACAGTGGTTAAATTAGTTTTAAGTGCCTTACACTAAGAAGTACACTGTTAAAGAACTAGACAACTGGGCAATTTCCTATTGTGTTTTTAATTAAAGGTAATATTTTGTGCTTGGAAATGAAACACAAGGAAGTTAATTATTGAATTAAACTAGAGCTTTTCAGTATTGTCTGCTGAGTGGAATGCTATTCTGCCTTAAAAGCCTCATATAAGCAGCTAAAGCAATCTTTCACACATGTAACAGATACAACTATTTAATAAAAAATGAACGAGAAGCTACTCATACCCTGCTGTGAAATAGTTATTAGTTTCTGCTATAATAATTGAATTTGCTTCTCCTGAAGAAATGCATTTAAATGGTAAAGAACAGTTGATGTCTGATCATTACATTTCATGTGTTAAACCAAAAATATTTATACTGCTTTTACGTTCAGGAGTCAAATAGCTGTCATCATGCCAGGCTATAAAAAGCTGATTTCCATGTCTTTATGATGGAATGTAATGATGAGTGGAACCACACTAACAATCCAAGTTTGTTTGAGGTGTTTTTAACATTTTTCTCATTCAATTGTCATCTCCAAGGGCTTGCTTTTGATAGGGGATGAATCCATGTCTAAACAGTACTTGAAGAAACTGAAAATATCTGAGTAAAATCTTGATCCCACCCATGCCACTGATGTACTTTTTGAAGATTTCAGCGGGACTTGCATCATAGTTATTGGGCTTTACACGACACACGCGTTTTTGTCTTTCAGGAGAGAAAAAGTGTTGGCAGTCCTACAATAATGAATAAAAACTGGCACTGGCAGAATTTCTTCCTTCAGGAAATAAGAACTCCTGAGGCAGGTGGGCAGCTGGTGCACTGATATGATGCTCCCTACAGTGCTGGCCAAGGTTGTCTCCTCTTTCCTTGTACACTCCTTTTTCTCTCTCTGAATCCATCTGTTGTCTCTTGTCTGATACTTGGATGGCAAGCTCTGGAAGATTTCATTGGGAAGACATATTTATAGTTATATTATTTATATTTACATTTATATTTATATTTATTATATTTAAATAGATTTCATATTTATTATATTATGGACTCCTGACTAGGAAATTCAAGTCCATAATTGAGGTTACTTTGTTACTACTGCTGTCTCTATATCTATTAAAATTAATACCAATATTCTGGGTATTTCCCCTAAATATTCATTAGTAGTTTAATATAAGCATGGTGAGATTTTGATTGATTTTGATGGAGTAGTTACAACACACAAAGCATCAGGAGATATTTCAATGAAAATGGAATCTCTGCTATTATTCCAGCATTGATCTTATACATAAGAAAATAAATAAAATACTTAGTGTGCAAATTTTCTTCTTGAGTATTCAGTAATTTCTTCTTGGGCTTCTCCCCACCACTTCCACATTGTGGGATGCTGCTTCCCAAGACTTGTGCACGTCCTTTCCCTGTTCTGTAATCTCTGCTGAAGCACAAGTCATAAACAAGTGAATAAAAAGAGATATAAAACTGGCTGCATGTGTGTACACAAAATAGTGCTCAAAAATAAACACCTTAAAACATAATCAGTGTTTTAAAATAAATGATGTGGCTTCTCCTCTGCACACAGGGTGCTTGAAAAGCCCATCCCTGTTGATTAAAGAGCTTTTTCCTGCTCTTTTTCATGCCTTAATTTTGAGGTGTTTCAGTCTGTGCCCTTTTAGCCATTACCTTCAGCTGCTTCTTGGTATTTTTGTGAAATATTTTTGTAAAGTATTTTTGAGTGACAGGTGATACATTTCCTCACAGGATGCACTTTTGTCACATTTTGAGGATTATCCAGAATAAGAACTATCAATTACAGTCTCCCATATTTATGCAATTAAATAATAAATTAAATTGATTAATAAAACATATTTTAAATGAAAATGTTTACTCTCAGATTTGTATTTTTGATTTCTAAATTATTTTATTACATGCCTATAGAAAAATAATGATGTCTATACAGATGCTTTTTGTCATTGAGGTAGAAAAAGGATAAAGTAATTTGGAGGTATTAAATTGTTTTTATCAGGAATAGCTGTACAAATTTCTTTTGTAAGGTATGAATGGAAGTACTTGACAAATTTACTATTTATGCGACATGTACCACTTCATTATCTTATTCTGAGATATGCAGTTTGTATTTAAAAAATAAAAATAAACCTGAAAATTATCTGAAAGTTCAGTGCATATATTAGAAACGTGGAAGCTGTGTTTTTAAAGTCACAAGTAGCATTGACAAAAATAATTTATTTATAAGGATCTCCAGTTTTCTTGAGACCTCCAGTTGAAGTAGCATCTGATCCTGGAGCTGTGGGCCTTTCCTTGTTCCTCTGTGTCCTGTTGGCAATTCATCCCTTCCTTGTGCTCCCCTCCAAGGGAAAATCCAGCAAAATCATGGGGGTGCTGCTGCCAAACTCTGAGAATCTTTGCATGTACATGATTTGGAGTTAAATGTCACCATGATCTCCCAGGCTCAGTCCTGCTGGGTACTGGCAGTGGTTTGTGCTCTGCACTTTCTGTCCTTTCATTTTCACCTCTTGTATCTCATTGCTGCTCATTTCAGTGCTGAGCATGATGTGATGTTTATGACCATGTTTGTATTTAGGATCATGTATTTTATTTTATTATTTATCCCATTCTTTTCAACATCAGACCACAAATGTGTAAGGCTGCACTCTCTGTTTCAGTAGCAGAGTGGTGATTATATCAAAATATGAGAAAGCCATAAAACCCCACTGATTTCCTGTCTACCTTTGCACAAAATCTAATTAAAATTTCACGTGGGTACACATGATCTTTTTGTGTATTTTACACTAAAACACTTTAAAATTATATTTGTTTAATCAGAAGTGTCTGTGAGTCAGAAAACAGCATGAGCTTTATGTCTAAACAGCAAAGAGGTGTTAAAAAAGCAAATAAAAATATTTCTAAATGGAAAAATTGAATATAAAATAAATATAAAATAAAATATATAAATAAATATTTAAAAGGTACATAGAAATACAAAATAAATAATACAAATAATATAAAAATAATACAAATAAAGATAAAAATGTACATACATACTATGTATATATGTATAAAAATGATATATTTTTATATTTTTATACATAAAC